>CAEFZX010011382.1:0-12681 GCA_903066825.1 Alfaro cultratus
AATGGCAATTTAAAGAACAAATCATAAACATAGATTAATAGTAAATAAATAAATATTGTGAAGGGAACATTAAAAACGTTTGTTAGGATTGTGTAGGAAAAACATTGATATCTTTTATAAATACAGTGTTTTGTGGTCAATATAATTTCACCATTTTATTAATGTGGGTTGCCAGTTTATATAAGGCTTCCTATCAAGCTATAAGAATGATAGAAAACATGCTAACAAAATGCCTCAGACCTGCAGCCCACAGGCGGTTCTAGACACAGGCTAACAGAAGTGCCTCTTTGGGTCACTTGTACAAGGTTATGTCGGGGGTGGGGGGGGGTGACATGTTCGCGTCCACCTCAAATATGTAGTTGCGCCCCTGGCCGGGCCAATAAGTGAGCAGAAGGAAAAGTTGTGAACAATAACATTGAGTTTCTGTGCTGTTTCAGAATTGTAGTGTCCCTCTTGTAGTTTTACCAATGGCAGCAGATGAATTGAATGAAGCCATTCAGTCTGTGTTGGCCACGCTTCCAAATACTGAATTAACATTAACCGCCATGTTCGACTCTGCTCTTTTCTCTTCGCAGTGGAGGATGGTCATTTACAGTGCATGCATTTTCCGGTAAACTCCATAGTGTTAAACTGGTACATTACATACTAAATAGGCAAACTTTTGTGATTGGGTAAAATTTAAAACTTCAATAGAAGTTGCTCCAGGAAGCAATTGTTTCTCAGTATTAAGGTTAGACTCTAGAGCCCATTAAGAAGCAAAGTGTAGAACATAGGGCTGGTTTTTACCAGGCTCATGCTTTGTGAGTTTTCCATTGCTGAGTTGCTGTTGTTCTTAATTGGTGAAATATTTAGGAAGAAAATTTAATGAAAGAACTTTTTGCGCAGCTGCCCTATAAGAGCATCACACTTCAGTTTCCAATGCTCCAGTGGTTCTATCAGCATATAGCTATAGCATATAGCTATAATAGCTATATGCCACGAGTAGTGGTTACATACTTCCGTTTAAATTTTCACCACGCAAAAGTAAAAAACTCTTCGAGCTACTGGTACAACAACTGAGTTTTGTTGTGTTCTGTTGTGTCCAATAATTAGCCAGTACAATTTAGTGCTTAGTTTTTTCATTTTCCTGCTGATATCAAGGCGACAACGGACCGTATCCAAAACTTAGCCACTAAAGCTAACACATTATTATTATAAGTATTTCAAACTTGAGGATACTGAAGATCCAGCGTCAGAAATGAGAAGACAGACGTTAAAAGGGAGCTGTACGTGCTTCGTTCACTGGAATAATTTGTTGGAGGAAAATAATGCGGGAAGAAATCCACTTCCACGGGAAAGAGCTGAGAACAGAGGCAGCGATTCGGCACAAGGTAAGTCAATGTGTGTGTGTTGATGTATGCGTTGTATACCGAGTAGGCCTATTCAATTATTTTTAGGTAACTCTTTAGTTGTTTTTTTATATATTACAATTATATAAAAGACACTTAACATGCAGTCGGAGCGCCCCTCCGATACCTAGCAAGGTAATCTAAGAACAGCCGAGGGCAGCAACGCTTCAGCCCGAAAGTTATTCCGTCTTTCTGTTCTACCAACACCGAGCAACACGATCCAAACCACACAGGTAGCCGGTCGGTCTTGTGCGAAATTCGGTTCCCGTGTGTTGGGAGCGCGCATTGCAGCCAGAGAGGCGGATTTGACCATTTTCAAGGCGCTTCTGATCGATTTCTCGGTAAAACAACTCATATAATCATGTCAAGATTGTAACATTCAGTTCAATCGGCAGCTGTTGTTCACAAAATTGTAAAATAAATAAATAAACAAGGTCTTCTGACTCTGTTTTGTGTTATTTTAAACGCAAAGACAGTCTTTTTCCAACTTTTGTCATTTAAGCCTGACAAATAAAAGTCAGTCTCCAAACACAGTTTTCCAACAGGTGTATTTATAATTTCTCATTGCTGATATAAGAGGATGGAAGCTGTTGATAGCAGGGCACAAAAATTAAGACTTCCTGAAAAGATGAGAGTGTAGATGTCATGATCTGGGGTTTGTTGGGGTTTGTTTTCGGTTGTGCTTCCCGCTGCCTTAGTTAATTGGCGCGGGTGTTTTCTGTTTGTAATTAGATTCCTGTCTATTTGAGTTCAGCTGCGATTCCCAGCGTCGCGGGATCGTCGTCATTCTTTTGTCAAATGACTAGCGTGACACTGAGTCCTTTGATTAAAAGATACTCGAACTATTCTCCCTACGTGTTGGCCTGACTCCGCTTTGTTTGAGATGACTGCACGTGACAGTAGACTTTCTGTTAAATCCTGTTCTAATGTGAAATATGACAGATTACTGGATTAAGAACATTTCTAGTATTCTACATGCTATCACACATAACAATTTTTGAGAATTTGGAAACAAGTTGCTCTTTATTTCCCAAAGTTATGGGGGGACGATAGGAGAGAATGGATAATTCAGCTGCCTGAAATAATCTGTTCCCCCTCCATAAACTGGGTGTCAGGATTCTGGGTTTTTGGGTTGGTTTTGCTTCTCATTTTATTTAACCTCATGCTTTAGTTTAGCCCTTCATGGTCCTTTTGATATTATTGGAGGTATTTAGTGAAATTAGAATTGTTATTGCTTTCCTTATTTTTCAGTCCTTTATAGTGTTTCTAGGTTTATTCTTTAGTTACCTTAAGTTCTGTCCTTGTTTGTCTGAGTCCATGTCAAGCCTTCTTTTATAACTATAGTTTTAATTCTATTTTATCCTTCTAGTTATTTCTTATTCCAGCCTCCCTGCAGTGTTTCTAGTAATGTTCAGTTATTCTTCCAGGTCCAAGTCTATGTATGTCTCTCTTTAGTAATTCTAGTTAGGTTATTTCTTTGTTTAGGTCTTCTAGTTTCTCTAGCTCTATGTTCTTATTGTTGTTAGATCAGCCTTGTTTAAATTTAGGTTCAGTTATAGTTTCCCTTAGATCTTTCTCTCCTAGTTCATCAGGTTTTCTGTACTCTTAGTGTCTTTTGTATTAGTAGTATTTTTCAGTTCCCTGTTTCCTCCCTTTTGTGTTCCCAGCAGATCTCCTTAGTTTCCCTGTGCCACCTTCTCCCCGCCCCTCAGCCAGCGCCTGTGCCAATTACTCACACCTGCAATCACTCTTCTCATTTAGCAAGGCCAATGTTCCATTTATTACCTCCCAGTATTTAAGCTCCTCTAGCCCAGACACAGCTCGCCAGTTTGTCTCGTCATCCTGATTCACACTACCCATGCTTTCCTCCCTGGTTTACCTGTTGTTCCCTCGTCTTTCCCTTTTGTTTTTTTGGTACTCTGATTTTCTTGTACCCTTGGATTTTGGATTTTTAGTTGGTTTATTTTCTTCATTAAAATATCAAGTTATTTCTGTGTCTTCTACCTGCTGCGTTTGAGTCCACCACCACACCACATCATGACAATGGGCACAAATGAATATACCTGCAAGTCTTTAACTGAGCTTATTCCTTTCATCATCAACAATAAATCATGTAAGTTTGAAAACATTTGCTCTTTATTTGACAAAGTTTGGAGGGGGGGAACCATATATTTTAGTCACCTGAAATAACCCGTTCCCCATCTATAACATGGAAACAAATTAACGTACCTGCAAGTCTTTAACTCTGTTTATTCCTCTCTCAATCAACAATAAATCATATAAGTTTGGTAGCATTTGCTCCTTATTTGACAAAGTTTGGACGGGGGAACCATATATTTTAGCCGCCTGAAATAATTCATTCCACCTCCATAACATAGAAACAAATTAATTTACCAGCAAGTCTTTAACTGTGTTTATTTCTTTCATGATCAACAATAAATCCTCTGGATTTGGTGACATTCCATCATTTGCCAAAGTTCAAGGTGTATTTTAGCCATCTGATATAATCCGTTCCCCCCATAACATGGGAACAAAGTCTTTAACTGTGCTATGGAAACATTTGCTCTTCATTCTCAAAGGTAAAGGGCCTTGGGATTTAAACTATCTTTCCATAGCTGCCTTATATTAAAGTCTTGTAAGGATAAATATCAAACATAGTTTTCAAAATGTAATTTATTAACCATTATACAACATACATAAACTAATACACCACAGCAAACTCAGGAACCCAAGGCAAACACACAAAGCAGTGATAAGTTTTTTCAATTGGTGGGCTTCCCACACACGCCTGATGGAACCACTTCAGGCACAAAGTCACACTGGATCTAGGAAAGAAACCAAAAATACAAGGCTTTTTTTTTTTTTAGAAAAATATGTCTTTACAATTCCCTTACATTCCAACTGCTGGAGGATCCTATCAAAGCTTGTTTACACAAGATAAAATGAAATAAAACTTGTCCTCTTTATTCAACTTATTAACACTAAGTATTTGAATAATTCTAAAATAAATTCTACCCAGTTCACGTCCTTGTCACTTTCCATCTCTCCACGGAAGTGGAACAAGTCTTTTAGGTCAACTGTTAACAACAAAAGTATAAAAACATCCACACTTCCACACACATGATTATACATGTACAATTGTGTCCTTGTATCTATATACAGTATATATGGGTGTGTATGAAACTGTTACACAGGATGTGCTAAGCACCAACTCAGTCATTTTTGGAAAAAAAAAAAAAAAAAGTAGCATTGACTTTTAATAACTATAGAAAATGAAATGATTGTACTTATTAATTTGTAGACAAACAATTTCCTTAATATAAATGTTTTCAGATTCCATGTTAATGTATTAAGTTTGGGCTAAGTACAGATGTTTCAGTGAAACATACAAATAATGGTAATCATGATAATTGTCATAAACACTCAAAATAAGAATATTAATGTTATCCTCGCCACTGTTAAGGATGATTCTCACAGCAATTTCCTCCCTCATGCTGTAGACCGCCTGAGTGGAAACAGGAAAATCCACAACCTCTTTTCCTAGGATTCTTTCTGCAAACTGAAATATACAGCTTCATTTAATGGCTTTAAATTGAAGTAACAAAGAAAGTAATTCACTGTACATGTCTCAAAATATATATCAAAATCCTAAAGTCATACACTGTGACAATATGTATGCACCTTCAGTGAAAATACACCGCAAAATGTACTATCCTGTTGTTTTGGATGCTTGACTGTGTCACATGTCCAACGTGAGACATTGCACTCCTTCTTCCTCATAAATGCCCTGTAAATATAAATATATTAATAAGAACAACTTTATTTGATTTTCATACTTGAGTTAAACTTAAATTTTTAACCATACCTTGTGATTTGCAAACATTTCTGGATGTCTTGTTTTGATTCCCCCAGTGGATTCAAGAACAAAGACTTTTTCTCTTGTGGGTAGATCACCTAGAAAGTGTGCATTCGACAGTTTTCATGTGGTTTTTGTCTATGAGATAAGTATGACATAGATTGTTTTTAAAGTTTAAAAAACATTTATTACCACTAAAGTCCAGTGGTGGTGTTGATTGTTGTTTCCCAGAATTATTTCATAATTTATTGGGTTCGTCTGTGAATAATAATAAAGAAAAATTAAAGATTTTTCATATCAAAAACAAAACATGTTTAGTAACACACACATTGCACTAAGATTAGATTTTTGTATAGGTGATACAGAAAAATCTGTAAAACCATATAACCATCAACATATTTCTTTTCATCGATTAAAAATACTAATAACACGGGGCGTGCTGTGGTGGCGCAGGGGTTTAGCACGCCCCACGTCTGGAGGCCCCAGTCCTCGACACGGACGTCGCGGGTTCGACTCCCGGTCCTGGCGACCCTCACCGCATGTCCTCCCCTCTCCTCCCCCCCCTCCTGTCAGCCCACTGTCGCGGAAAAATGTGAGCCACTAGCACCGAAAAAAATAAAACTCTTCGGAGAAAAAAATGAAAAAAAAAAAATAATAATAATACTAATAACACATGGAAGAGTAACACAGAAACACATAGTGAAATGTGTAAGATCTACCTTTAATCTAGGACTTTTTCCCTGCCACATTTCTGTCATTGCAAATGAATCTATGAACGCAGTCTGTCTTGTGTTCTGGCTGTTGTATTCCTTCACGATGACAGTCAGAGATGATTAATAGACTGCAAATGTATTACAAGAAAAAAGATTAGTTAAATACTGTAACAGCTGTGATATTTCAAAACAATATAGTCATTGTATCTACCTGACTCTAAAGTTTTATGTCAGGCCCAATTTTCTTAGTGTCAAAGTAAAACAACTTATATGCATTGACTTTTGACAGAAAAACAAAGACGTTTTTTCCAGTAAAAGCATCATGCACATCTGATGATGAGGACGGGGTGAGGAGTAGTGGAAAACAAAACAAAAGTTAAAGATTAGTTTCATTTTTATGACACCTATTTCATTTAATTTTACAAAACATTTTATATGTTATCCAACATTATGCAAATCATATGATTGGAGTATGAGAAAGTATTAACTTCACTGATTCATACCACTATTTTCTACATATGAATTAATAATAAAGCTAGAAGTTTGTTGTACTAACTGACTGAAATGATTCCTTTCTTTAAAACAAGACGAAAGCTTATCAGTACAAAGACAGTTTTTGTGAGACACATATGTATGATAATACAAAGTGAAATGTATGTGCTTTGACATATATATAAGAATTTACAATCAAATTTAAATTTCTCTGCTAGAGATTTTCTCTGTGTAGCAGACAGAAGTGGATTTATAGGCAGAGCAGAGGGAGGTGATGCTGGAGCAAAGAGAGATGATGGAGGAGAGGGAGGTGATGGAGCAGAGGGAGGTAGTGCTGGATCAGCCAGGGGTTGAGCAAAATTTATTTTGCTTCCTTGATTTTGTAAACAATGTGGCAGTCGGGGACTCTCTCTAGTGCAGATTGTCAGATGGTCAGTGTTTATCTTCCGTAATACCACACTATTATCATCTTGAATATCTGCATTTTTGCCTTGGATATTGATGACTGTATAGGGTCCGAGAAAACCAGCATCCAACTTCCCACCTTTTCTCTGCTGACTGCGTATGTTCTGCCTCCACACTCGGTCACCAGGTTAAACACAGTGCCAATGTGTTGTGCTCTGCCCTTTGCTTTCTCCTGTTTTTTGGAAACACTGTCACTGACAATGCTCCTCAGGCTTTCTTGTATTTTCAGGTCCTCTGCCAACTCCTCCACTCCAATGATGTCCTCCACAGCACCGTCAATCTTTCAACACAGAATTAATATTTCAAGTGTCAGTTCAAATCTGTCATTTAGAAAGCATACAATCATCATATTTATGGCATGCTACAGTGAGATATCACAACATATTCTGAAAAAGAAGCCTTCTAATGTTTCTTGAAGGGGTTTATGCAATTTTCACATTTATAGAAAAAATTCTGAAACCCTTTTCAGAATAAAGTCCTTTGTGAATGATACACTTAAAGTAGATGCTTTACATAAATTCATGACTTCACTGAAATTTAATTCAAATGCAAAGTCTTCCTGACTATGCAAGAAAACATAAAACATTTTTGAAGAAACTCAAATGGTAATTGAAACAAGTGGTAATTGAAAATTTGAATTTTGGACTTAAATACAATACCATGAAATGGGAAGATTGACCATAACCCTACCATGTAATGTTCAGGGACTTCCGAGGGATAGTGTGCCTCTCTTCCGAACATGAGGAAGTATGGGGAATATTGTGTAGTTATTTGCTTTTTGGTGCGTATCCCAAACATCACAGCATCCAAATACTCATCCCAGGTGTGTGGATGACCATCCACAACCTTACTCAGAGCTCTGAGATGCATGAAAGGTGTAATATGTCACTCATAACACCTGATTTCTTACAGTTAGCCTTATTATGTAAGTAGTTTAGCAAATACACATCTTGTTTTGTGATCTTTCTTTGTAAATGTATGTATTAGAGATAGTACTCACCTTTGAATGGTCCCATTAATTTTTTCAACCAACCCATTGGTTTGGGGGTGGTATGGGGAACACAGACTTTGTTTGATGTTAAGAATTTTGCACACTTCTTGGTTTATCTGAAAATGTATAAACAAATAGCTCTGACAAAATAGTCTGCATATTTAAACAACATATCGAACCAAATAGTGTAACGGAGGACTTAGATAGTGTTAAATTTCTCTAAGAGATTGAAAACAAATACTTACGGAATTTACAAATTCTCTTCCTTGGTCTGTCAAAATCCTTTTTGGGCCTTCAAACTGATGCACAAACTTAATTATGCATTCCATAACTTCAGGTGCTGATTTAGTCTTTAGGGGATATGCCTGTGACCACTTAGTAAAATAGTCAATCATGACACAAATATACTTGTGTCCAGATTTGGTTTCGGCCAGTTTTCCAATGACGTCCATCCCAATTAAAGGGATGGGAAACCTTAAATGAAAGACTTAATAGATTAATAAATAAAAAAAATAATATACCACAGGAACATTTTTAAAAGCAGCATTTCGTTAAGCTAAAATAATAGCTTCTCAATATATTGTAAAATGTTTAGTATAATAAAAATACATTGATTAATTTTATACATCAACTTATTCAAAAAGTAGGCCCATTGTGAGAACACAGACAAAACAGGACAACCAACTACTGCTGCACACTACCATGTAGTCTCACTAAAGCTGTTTGTTTTTACTAGGAATTACTTTACCTTTATGGGAGTATACACTGACGGCTGTTTCAGTGCTTGGGCATTGGCCTGACAGGATGAGCACTCAGAGACCTGGGAAGTTAGTGAAAGACAAAAACCAACAAGAATTTAACACATGCAAAGTTGACATTATTGGACAATTATAGTTTCATATTGGTAATATGAATAATGCTTACACATTTATTTTCCTAAAATTTAAATCTTGTAGTTGGTATTACTTAAGAAAATTCTTTACTTGCTTATGTAACATACCCATTTCTTGATGTCCACAGACATTCCTGGCCAATAAAATCTCTTTGAGATGGCATCTGCTGTTTTTATTTGGCCACAATGTTCACCTGCAGGGCTGCCATGGAAGCACCTTTAACAACTTTGACCTTTGTTGAGGAACGACTGCCTTTGTGTCTAACATAGAAGAGGTCATTTCCTTGGAAAAGATGAAAGACACCAATAAAAATATGACTGAAGCATGAAATTCTATTATAAAAATACATTTATAATTCTAAAAATATGCAAATGTATACTACTACCTGAGTTATACATAGAAGTTGAAACAAGAAGCATGCAATAAACAACATGAAGAAGTACATTATCAAATGCATAATTATTTTTAAAAAAATAATTTTGGAGAAAAAATAAACAGTGCTTATTTGAAGGAGTAAAGTCTGTGCATTTGTTTACGTAATGGTTTTGTTCACAATTGTCCACTTTGCTAGATTTTGTTTCTTTTATCGATTAATGTAGTAGTACGGGAATCTTTCTACAACACAACTTAAAAATAGAAATGGAGTATAAGTGTAATTCACATGAATAACAACTGAAGTCAAGAACATTGTGCATCATTACTGCATTATAACTTGGAGTAACATTCATGAGGGCACACATATTAATCAAAATTAAATGCAGCAGTAAATCAATAACAAAAAAAGCACTGAGTGTTATCTAACTGTTTTTAGATAACTTATGGATTCCACTATTTGCTACATATTAAAGAAGAGGTTACCTTCAAGGCATCACTCTGGAAGATAAAGATACGTACCTTCAATCTTGTACAACAAGGTTTTCCTTCGAATGACATTTAATTTTTTTGGTTTGCTGACTGCGGTGGATATTCGCCTTTAACTTTATAGTTAAAGAGCGTTTCATATTCCATATTGTCCATATTTATGAAAAGTGTCGACTTAATGAAATAGTTGGCTTAACATAAAGCAAAACGTGATAAACAATCTGTCCAACACCTAGAGGACTTTCACATTTGCATAGTTGATTGAAGGAATAGCATCACGTGATTTTTGACTTTCCAGAAAACACCGTGTTTATATTGTAAGGTACATTGTTAGATGTAATATCTGCAAAAATATTTGTAAATTGGTACATAAACATTTAAACAGAAAATACATTTCATAATGATCATCAAACCAACAGTCATATTTATTTTAACCATTTTGGATTTAAAAATATCAAATAATGTCATGATTAGAGTTTTTCTGTGCGTTTGAGTTTTCTGTGCCCTTTGTGTCTCTGAGTCTCCCTGTTGTCCTGTCCTCCCCTTGATTGTTCCCAGGTGTGTCTCGTTCCCTGATGACCTCTTGTGTATTTAGTGTCACCTGTGTCTCTGCGTCTCTGTCGGGTCCTCGTCTTGTCAAACGTCATTTCTGTCCAGCCTGCAGTTTCCTACCACTCGTTGAACCAGTTGCTACCGGCGTTGAGCCCTGGCTTCAGCTCAGCCGTGCTGCCTGTGTTTTTGTGGACTATTATTTATCATTAAGCAACCATCATCTCACTTTAACCTGGGTCCTAGCGTCTGCCTCACCACCTCACACCACATTTCTTGACAAATAATAATTGTTTGAAACGTTATATAGAAAAATAATGACCAACAGTTTCAAATTTCACAGGATTTGTTTATTTGTTCCCATGTTATGGGGGAACAGATTATATCAAGTGGCTAAAATACTTGGTTCCCCTCCTTGAACTTTGGCAAATAATGATGAAATGTCACCAAATCCACAGGATTTATTGTTGATGAAGAGCGGAATAAGCACAGTTAAAGACTTGCTGGCAAATTAATTTGTTCCTATGTTATAGAGAGGGAACGGATTATTTCAAAGCTGTGAGTGATTGTTGGACACTATTCAACATTAGAGTGACTATAGCACATCAATAGACTTGTTATTTTGGTTATGACGGGTGTACAATAATTTCCCTCAAAATACCATCATTTTATGTCTCTGGTACGATAATCCTACATTTCCCAACTGGGACCACTGCTGTGCTCCAGAGAATGACTAATTCTTTGATAAACATTTGTAGGCTGCATGCCTAAGTTATGAATGGTAAACAACTATTTTCAGGAGTGGTTGAAACACATGAATGAATAGATTTGGAACACAAACAATGGAACACATTATTTAATTAGTGCCATTAATTAATTTGTCCTTCATTGCCACAGTTTTTATTTGTATGGTCAGCATTCTCTGTTCTAATCAATAGGAGGGCCCTAAGACTGCTGCAGCACTATGAACCGGTAAGAAGAGGAGGCAGTTATGTTGAGAAAAACACTTAAAAATACTTGCTCCTCCAAACAGCAAAGCTGTTAAAAACAAAGTTGTTTTAACAACTGTAAGCTTAATTTTACCTATCATAAGAATACCCATGGTTTATGCTAGCAAATCACCACCCAAACAGGCAAAAAGCTTCGACAGACCATGTTGTACTCATTCTGTGGGAGAAGTAGAGATAAGCAAAAGCAAGAAAAGCTTAACAATGCCATAGAAAAGTGGAGCTACAAGACAATTAGTATTGGTGATGTCTGCTTGATGAACCTTTTTAGGATCCCAATAAAAAATGACACATCTGGGTCTCTCTCAAGATCCTCAGTCACAAAGAAATACTCCAGTTATATGAAAAGGAGTGAAGTAGGAAGGCAACAGTGTTACAGCATACACAAACTGTTGCTCTCAAGGAGTCTACTGTAAATCACTGGTTAAATACAAATATCTCTATCCTGTTCATTATACTGATGAACAGTGGGAGCTGCCTTCTCATGCTCTAACTATTGTGAAAACAGATAATGGACATTTTGCTGAAACATGCATGAAACAATTTATCCATGTTCGCAGCAGTGGAATGTTTAATAGAGCACAACCTCCAGCTTTCTGTTCCAGTATCTCAGCAGAATAATTCATTGACAGCGTCCTGGCCAAATGCAAGGCTGTGTGCCACTTTAAACAGCAAATACTGCAGAATTAGAACATTCTGCATCAAATTCTAACTGATTTTGATGGAGTTCCTTGTACAATTAGGCTAAATTCAACTATGGGCATGATGAAGAGAATTTGCATTATGAACAGCTGCTGAACTGCAGAGGTTGGAAATATTACTAGAGACTTGCATGTTCACATGTTTCTCTTGGTCCTGTCAGTGTGAGAGTGAGAGAGCAAGTATGTCAGTATGTGTTCATACACTGTGCACAAATACGCAAGTTGTAGTTTTGAGTATTAACGTTATTGTTGAACAGCTATAGCGCTCTCTGTCAATCCAAAATGTTAAGAATCTTTCAAACCTGAATATTTCCGAAAGTAAAAGTAGTAAAATATGTTGGCTTTCTTAGCACAATATGTGCACAATTGCCCAATAATTGCCCACAATTATTGGGCAATTATTAGTGTGCAGAATTATTCTGCAATTGAATTCAAACTGAAAATTTTTCCATCTCACTTGTTTGTCATCTTTTAAATAGAAAATAATAAACATACAACTCAAAATTGACAAATGTTTCTGACATTTAAAAAATAATTCAGGGACCAATATAGTCACTCTTCTTTTCAATAACAGAGAAACTGAAGTCTGTCAGTTTCTTGATCTGTTGAATCAACTTTTTGTGCAGCAGCAACCACAGCCTCCCAGACACTGTTCAGAGATGTGACCTATTTTCCTTCACTGTAAATTTCCCGTTTAAGAAGGGCCCTTGGGTTCTCAATGGGGTTTAGGTCTGGTGAAGAAGGGGGCCACTTCATTATTCTTTC
>CAEFZX010011383.1:0-19322 GCA_903066825.1 Alfaro cultratus
AGCCAACTCATCTTATTTAAATAAGAATAACCACAATATATTAAGTTGAGCCAACACGTTTGATTTAGAATCACCCACAGAATAACCATAGTGACAAGTTGAGCCAACACATTTGCTTTAAATAGGAGTAACACAATTACATGGTGCTGAAATAAAGCAAAGTAATCAGGTGGAAATCCTTTCCATAATTTTTTTATGTTCATCCAAAGAGTTATTTTTTTCAGTGTACGTCGCCGCCATCTTGTATGTGGCAGTAGAGCGATCGGAGCTCCCCAAGTCATGTGCTGTGTGGACTTGTTTCAACCGTTTAACAATACAAACTGGATTCATTGGCATTACCTTTCACAGGAAAGGATGAAAGAAAATATTAACATAATTTTTACAAGCAGAATTACTTGACTTTGCAGCCAGAAACTCGCTTCTAAACAACAGAGAAATATTTCCTACGTAGCTAAATTGGCCCAAAGTGACCATTGATTGTTAGCGTAGCTAAAGTTTTCATACTGTGTTTTCTGATGAGAGAGAGCTGATGAGAAACTGCTGTTAGAGGGGAAGTGCATTAAAGACGAGGGGATTTTGTGAGGAAAGGTCAGTCAGGATCAGAGCTGGAGTTGCTGTTCTTCAGTCTCTGTTTCACAGCTCAGCTTCACAATGCCGGTATTTAGCTGTGCTATGTGCTATATATGTGCTATGCCCAACATGCTGAAAATGTCCTTTTTCTGAATGTTAAGGAAAAATATATGGATTTTCTATTACACTTTTGGATAATTTCTCTTTTATTCTTGGCTTTAGCCTGTATACCAGGACGTCTCAGAAGTCATTGGAGTTCTCCCAGTGTGACCAGCATCCTGAAGCCCTGCCTGTGGCCAGTGTTCCCAGTATAATATAAATAAATAAATTTGTGTTTTATTGCACACTTTAATTCTTTCACTTTTTGTGTATTTTTAAGAGAAATATTTTAATCTGAAGTATTAATGTATTAAGACAACTTTTGTAATGAAATAAAAATAATTTACTCTGTTAGAATTTTTTTTTCACTCTTTGTCTATGCTGTCAATAGCAGAGTTTACATATGATACTGTAATAAATATTTTTTTTCAGGAAAAAAAGTACGAAAATATATGTAGCTAATGTTTGATAAGGACTGATTTATCAAAGTTTATTGTCTTTACAGTAAATCATAAAAAATAAAAGGAAATAATTTTTTTTTCTTCATGTCTTGAAACATTAAATTATGTAATCATGTAAATATGTTCTATAATAAAACACTAAAAGTGTGTGTCTGTTCATCAAGGTCAATATAAAAATGATCAGAATCATTTCTATCAAATACAAACATTTTGCTCTTTATTCAGAAATCCCCCAAAACAATTAAATAATCACATCAAAAGTTAGAAGCTCTGTCTTTAGTCATTTATTTGATTATCAAATATATTAGTGTGCGTGAGAAAATGTGTCAATAACAGATATTAACTTAAAATACTTTGTAGAACGGCACTTTCTGAAGTTCGGTCCATTTACTTGTATTAGCTTACTGGCTCATAGGCCACATTCAATATGGCGGATGATGTGTCGTATCGCAGCAATGGGCCGACCAGCTCAATGAGGCGTCTACATATTCATGTCTATGGTTACATAATTTTTTGATATTAGCTCCTATGAGAGCTCTAGAATTGTATGGTTGCAAGATAACAAGGCAAATAAAACTCAGTAGCTGCTGGTAGGGGCCTCCAGACATTCAGGGGCCCCTATGAATGGTTGAATTGTAACACAGATCTAAACCTGTAGCATTCATTTATTGAGAATGATAATGGTATTAAATTTTCTTTAATGCATTTAACAGAGAAAAAAATATAGTACATTTAGGGTTTAATTGGGAAGTTTACTTTGTAAAAGTGAAAAGAATCATCTTTATAGATTGATTGTTGTGCTACCATACACGTTACAATATACAGGGTGGGCCATAAGTCTCCATACATAGAAAAAATAAACATTTTATATTGGACAACCATTTTTATTTTTGTGGGACTATGTATAATCGCTGCACATCTTGGTGATTGATCTGCAACATTTCCAGTTTTCTGAAACTTGCAAATAAGTTTTGCCACAGTGTCGTGTGTGACGCTCGTTCCATGTTTTCTGTTAAAGGTTTGTGCAACCATGTGATTGCTTCCCAATCCAGCCATCAGTATAATTTAAATCTTTTGCTCTTTTGTCAAACGCATCTTCTTGGGTTTCTGAAATATAAGAAAAATATACATTTTACATTGTCCTATGTATGGAAATCTTTGTGTTTGAGCTGCACAAATACATCACAGCAAATAATAACCAATAATCAGCGATTGACTTTAAACTCGGCCAATTAACCTGGGCTCCCTATCACAGACTTCACTAAGTCTATATTTAAGCACTGTTAGTGCTGCTGAGGTTCTTAGTAGGAGGGGTCATGGACCCTAAGTCATGATTCTGTCTCAGGTCCCATATTTACCTTGGGCCGGCCCTGCATGAAGAGCGAGCTGCTACCTGCGTATCTCTGTGCTGGAATCTACCTGGAGTCTCCCGGTATCCCTCATGTCAGTCCTCCGATGCTTTTGGGACATCTTGATTTATTTAATCAAGATGTCCCTTTCGCTCCGGTCCAAATTGCTGGTACAGTATTTTTCCTGATGTTTATGTGATATTTTGTGAGCTCCAAATGCTATGAGCCAAATCTTTTCATTAGCAGTTGAGGTTCAGCAGTAACTTCTATTCACAGCTGCTGACCTCCAGCCCAGATCCCATCAGCAGCAGTGTGAACCGCCTGGTAGTAACGTTAGGTTAAAGTGCGCTTACACTTAGTCTCTGCTCGGAGCAAAACTCTTTGCTCGCTTGGTGGAATTTTCTTGCCATAATCCAAGAGCACACATTTTCAATCTGAAAACAGATTTTATGTCTTTTGTTCTCAAAACGTTTAATACTTTTGCTTACTTTATTATTTTGAAAGCAGGACTTCATGTCTTTCTTCTCAAAACTTGTAATGCTTGTACTCAAAACTTCTCTTCGTGCTGACACTTGGTCTCTGCTCGCTTATGAAACATGGAACTGTCTTTTGGCACATTCACATAGCAACCTCTCAGCCAATAAAATTAAAGTGTTGTACTGGGTGCATTTGTTTCCTTGTAGCTGGTGTGCCTGTATGGCTACTATCGATTGTAGCAACCTGAGGCACCCACTGGATGTAGGGACAAACAACGACGTTAGCTTTCTGCTCCGTGTTACGCTAACCATCCGCCAGCAGCGCTCTACTGATCGCTAACAGCTAACCCAATCAAAGACAACATAGTCACGACATGATGTCTATCTATCTATCTATCTATCTATCTATCTATCTGTCTATCTGTCTATCTGTCTGTCTGTCTGTCTGTCTCATAAATTTTTTATGAGATAGATAAAATATTGTCTATTCATACAGGTTATAGCTCTGGTGCTTCTACTTTCACAGAAAGTAGAAGCACTTCACAATGTGAAACAAATATTCTGCTATATGGGCTTTAAATTAATAAGTTACATTTACATTTATTGATGTAATTACAATTTGTCTAATTTGTCCTTTAAGTTGTTTACAAAAGCTGAACTTTTACTTTTCCTTGAATTTGTTTTGAACAAAGTTACTCAGTTACATTTGAAATCATATCCATTAATGAGTAAAGATAAAAAAAGAAAATTCCTGATAAGTGTTTACCTTGATGCGGTTAACAGCCTCCTGCGCTTGGATCATGCGAATGTTCTTCGATGGTGTCTTCTCTGATAACATCTGTGTGGATCCAAGACAGTTAGCTGCAAAGATGATCCCATCAATTAAGTCCTCCGGATCACAGGGGCCAGGCACTATAGACAGAGATTCAGTCTGTTTATTAGTCTCACCACATCACTAGTTAATGTGCTACAGTTCCCCATAAGGATTAAAGTTAATTAAAATTTACCATACACACCAAATACATACTTAAGGGCAATCTTAAGACCAATTAACCTAACAGTTAGGCAAAGGAGCTGGAATACCTGGAAAGAACATGCAGAAAGACCCTTCCTCAAGACTAAAACACTGTACCATTCTGCAGCCTAATATTGTTTAAGCCCCCCAAAAAGGAAAACAAAACTTTTCTGCAAAATCGTTTTAAAAAAGTACACAAAGGATGAATACCATCCATTTATATCCTATTATCTGCAAAATGTTTTTTAATTAGACCAAGAGTTTCAGTGATCCAGATGATGTATATGTGAAAGATGCTAAAGGATCCACTGTCTGAGATGCCAAATCACAGCAAAACTGGGTCAACATTGCTGAATAACTTGGATCTAACTGAAACACCAGTTAGATCCAAGTTATTTTGTATTTTTGGCAAGAAACAGTCAATCAAGTTTTCTGGCTCGAAATTGTTTCTAGTGGTTTGAAGTTTTCCTTTTTGACAGGAAAACTTCAAGCCAACCAAAATCACATAAAAATACTCAGTCTGTTTATTGGTCCAGAGTGGGGGAACCAAATGTAAATACAGAAATAGATTCTGTGTTGCAGTCATGGATATAATCATATCAATTGTGTGTGTCCCAGTACCATTTCTGGTAAAATGATCTGTACAGTATACCAAATGATTTTGAGAAGATGTCTTGAAAGCTGCATGTGGTTTTATACTTTACAAAGAAACAACATGGCCGTTGTTTATTAATTTGTTGACTCCAACACATCCCAAAACACGGGACGGCTCTTAGCTTAAGCTTGCAGTGTACAGCTGTTTTGGATCGAGGTTGGATGACATTCACACCATAAATGAATCATTCTAGAGATCATTTGGAACCATACAGACACTAACTCCTTTGAATGGCTTCAGGCACCCTATAGTGAAATTGCTATGTTCACATCTACACAAATGAACTAGACCAAAGGGGGAGAGTTTGTTTTAAACAACTCGGGTGTAAAAACACCATAACTCAAAATGAGTTGAATTAATAACTTATCTACATTAATACAAACAGCATTAATTTTTTACACCTCATTGATATGTTTCATTTTAGTTGTTTGAAACCTTGTCCCATGTCTCCTGAGATGAAATCAATCATGCTCACCTTCTACATATGTGGGGAAGGAAGTAAGCCTTTTCCTGGACTGTGAATAAAACAATTAAAACAAGGGTAATGTTTCTACTGTTACTTTGTCAAATGAATAAAAAGTGAATATTATACAAAAATAGTTATATATAGAATCAACCTCTTTATGAGAAAGAGAACCTCGAAAGCCTTCATCCTGTGACAGAAGCTTGCTGGATGACCCGGCTCCTGGAGGGGAAGAAGAGCCTGAGCCAGGGGACTGCAGAGACAGAACAAGAAGGTTGTCTTAGGTTAGATGTTAGAGGAGAAGGAAAAGTTGAATCCCAGAGAGATGATATCGTATTATATCACAGTGATGGATCAACAAAAATGGTGACAAGATTGCATATTTGTGGAGCCTAAAGTTTGAGAAAAAGAAGAAAGTTCCATAATAAATGAGAAAATATTTTTCTTGGCAAAACATGGGCAAACTTTTTTTAAGCCCCATGTGTTTTCACCCTCGTTCTCTTAATCATACATAAAGTTAAGAGAAATAAATAATACAAGATTTTTTTTGTTACACAAAGGTTGACATTTAACTAAAACCTGGGACGGTCTGCACTGGATTTTATTTTAGCATATCAGAGTAGAGGGATTTACACAAATGCTGACCACACTCAGATTGTCAACTAAACTTTGCCTTTGCGTGTTGATTATGTCAAATTGGATTGTTTTGTGAATATTTTTTTCTCTTAATTAAGTGACTGGCTAAATTGATTTCTCCAAGAAACATTTATGGATCTTGTATCTTCATCTTTCAACTTTTACAATGAAAAGACTCACACAGAGAAAATAGTTATAAGAAAGTTTATTTAGCAAGTACTAATCTTTGGTGCTCAAACGCCAACAGAGGACATGGCGTTGGTAACCGCCATCAGAGAGGATGAGCTGCTGTGGATAAGGATTAGAGATGTTTTCCTACGGACACTGGTGTGGTGGATGCCGAAGGACTGAAGGGATACTGAAGAAGTCAAGAGTTGAAGGTGAAGAAGGTGGAGGTGGGTTAAAGATCGACTGTAGCAATTAGCAAACCGGACCTTATAAAGAAAGCGAAGCCTAATGATTGGAGGAGATGAGAAGAAGACCGACACCAATAGACCATGAAGGAGGAGCATGATGAGGTGATTGGCTGGTAGGTGAGTTGAATAGCATTCCAGTTTGAATTTACGCATAGGATTCATGTATCAACCTTACCTAAGTGTAAACCCAACCACTGTTGAGATAAGACCTGCAATTTTTTCTTAGTTTTCATTTATCGTAGTTTGTTGTCACTAACATATTGTTATTATCATACATCAACTACTGATAATGCAGGCCAGTTTTGCATTGACTGGCCTGTCAATGTTTAAAAATAATAAAATTCAATACATACTTGAGATTTAAAAAAAAAAATCAAATAATTTTTTTTACCAGTAGCTACACTGGTAGTGATGGTTACTTCAACGACTGGTGCAAAATATTCAAATTTGATTGTGGTTCAATTTAACTTCATTGTATGTAATTAGACCTTAATCAGAATATATTTCAGTAGATTTTGCAGAAATGAATCTGATTGACTTCAACTGCATGCTCTGTATGAGGGATTGCTCTAAAGTCAATGACAACTATGTGCTATGTGCTCTAACGGGAGGAGCAAATGCTGCAAGTCAATGACTTGATGCAATCTCCTGGGTTTCCTTACAAATAAACTTTTTAATCTACTTTTAATAATTAATAGAGCATACTGCACTGTCTGATAACTGGGATCAATTGGAATGCATGTGTGATTGAATTTTGTAAAGTGCCTTGAGACAACATCTGTTGTGAATTGGTGCTATATCAATTCACTGTACAGAATTCTGTACAGTGAATTCACTACAGTAATTTAATTACTGTAGTGAATTCTATACATCTGAATATGAATTGAACTATTGTGTCTCTGAAAAGTTCCTTTAAATGTCATTATTTAACATGACTGAACTAAACTAACTAATATAAATATATTAGATCATTACTCTTGACTTTCATGCTGATTGTTAAGTTCCAAATTCAAACTTCTGTATAATATATAACTTTTTAACTATTCTGCCAAATAAAGAAAGGCCTCTTTATTTGGTTTATCCAAAACATTTATATATTTTTTTATTTATTTTTTCACAAAAAAAACTGTAATTAATGTGGGAATGACAACACAAGAAATTAATCCAGAAATCATAATTTAGCACCTTACAGTGAGTAAGAAATAAATAATTTAAGGAGTTGAGCTGTTAAAGTGGTGTTGAACATCTAAATTCTTTAGCTATTTCAGAATGTCCCACTCCACACAGTAGGATTTCTCCAAATATAAAGAATCACCACACAACAGGAAAACCTAAAAAAACAAGAACTCAGACTGTCCTCACCTCACTTTGAGCACACTGGTCAGTCTGTTCCTTCTGCTTGGCTTGTTCTTCCTCATGCTTTTCTACCTGATACAGCCAAAAATTTTCCATAGTTTTTGGTTATTGCCTGAAGGTAGTTTAATCTTAAAGAGTCACAGAAGAACATGCACATGAAGGGCAGAGTAGGTGAAATGCATGAGCAAAGTCACAAAAAGTAAGCTCAGGTGACACGTTCAGGTTGGTCACGGGAAGATCATGTCAGACCGGTACGTCATCTTGTTTTTTTCCTCTGCAAAATACCAAACATAAACCTTAATTCCCTCCGAAATTTATGAAGCAATTAACTGCAACACATAAGTAAACCAGCATTCAAACAACAAAAAATACAAGAAACTTGTAATTATAGTGTTAGAAAAAAGTTAACAGGTCATTCCATGCTGGTACTAGATCCCAAATTAAATATTTAGTTTGAGTTATCCAATACGCTTTTCTTTTTTGTTCCATGATGAATAAATTAGTAGGTGATGGAGGTAGAAGAAAGGTAGGTAAAATGACTTTGCTGGCGTAAACAAATGTAAGAAAGCAAACTAATATTGAGACTAGAGCTGCACAAAATATTAAAACGGAGTCACCATTGTTTAAATAATGGCAAGATCACAATTGTAATTATTTTTAATTTTGATGCAAAATTAAAAAGGTTATAAAATATTTCCAGCAGCATACATTCTGATTCATCCTGGCAATCGTGCATTTATTTAGCTAAAATAACTCGTCACTAATATGTGGCTAATATTAACCCACATACTACAAAACAAAGAGCGCCTTTCTATCTTTGTTAAATGTTTATTTCCCAAAGATAAAAGTCTTTTTTAAAATTCCAGCTTTCATAGCCACTATGGATAAAAATACATTAGATAGTTTGATCTTGTGTGCTTTTTGAAGACATTAGTATAAAGCTGTGAGCTAATTTATATGATTCCCTGTTCCTGCTGTCTCTGTCTAATAAGCAGCACAGGAGAGGTTTATTTACTTGTTTCGGGGTCAAAGGTGTTTCCTAACACAGAAAATTATGTAAATTAGGTGTAAGATGTGTCTAAGTAATAATGGTGTCACTGTTTGTTACAGAGTAAATGCTTTAAACACAATGTATGACAAGGACATCAAATATTGAAGTTACAGTGAAGAAAAAGAGCAGAGATATCATAATGTAATAATGTAAATCTTCATAATAAGAATTTATTATTATTATTATGAACTATTATTATGAACTACTGAAAACTTCAAAAAATAAACTACAAACAAAAAGGAATTTATACCACAAATAAGATAAGCCATAGTAATCCTACAAATAAAACAATAAGACATAAACCTCATTGACTATCTGGAAACATTATATTCTGAGTCAGAATACGCTGAAAACAATAGTCTTAATAAGTATTGACCACATTTGGATTTAGCCTCAACTGGAAAAGGACAAAAGAATACATCTGACTACTCCTACCTCTCTAAAACAACTAAATTCTGCTAAAGAACCATAAAGAATAACAAAAGCCCAGATAGTGATGGTTACTTCAATGACTGGTGCAAAATATTCAAAAAAGAAACTTGACACGTCAAGCTAGAATTGTTAAAGTGGATATTAAAAGTAGTTTTGAATAGCAGGAAAATATTTTATTTTCTGAGGTCAAATTGTAAACCTGTTTTCTGTATTTGGTCTTTAATTAGCTAGCAAATATTTTAAAGTGTAGAATCAACAAAAAGCCCTCCTTGATAAATTGTGCATTTGCGTGACGTAACTGGAGGAAAACTGAGCTCAACAGCTGTGGTCTGATTGCTGAGATCACGGAGGTTTTGTTTGCTCAGATGTGATTACAACTTGTTTATGTGCGGATGTTCAGGCTGCAGCTGGTCTGGACATGGTGAGAAGAAAAATAACAACAGAAAAAAACTTATTTAAGCCTTCGGTGAGATTCATCCAGCTGAAAAGGGAATGTTTCACCACTAGCAGTATTTCAACTAACACGGCGATTTGCAGTGCACTCTTCTGTGAGAAGGTTTACAACAAAAGTGACCCGAATGAATATTAGATGGGACCCAAAAGAAACGAGAAATTCGGGCTGAAATCTACTGCAGTACCACCATAACACAGCAGAGGCAGCAAAGGGAAAGAACCACACTGATGGGGAACAGAAACAAAACAAAGCCCAGCTCAGACCTGGAAGAGGGTCGATGGAGAGTTATTCAATTTCCCAGAGGTATGAATATTTTTTTCTGTGTGTAATGAATAAATATAATATACAAGTTTCACTTTTTCAATGTAATTAGTGATTTAAATAAACTTTTTCATGATAATCTAATTTCATGGCCAGCGTCTGGATTAAAAATATTTCTAATAAATGAAATTTTTTATGAAGGTCATTACTTGTTTACCTTTGCATGACTTTTTTCAAATTAAAGTGAGTTAAAAATGGGCCTGCTATGTTTAAAATATCCAAATTAAGAGCAGATTTCTTGTTGAATTTCTGCACATTAAGTGTTGGGATCTGCTGTGTCTGTCTATACGTGTGAGACCTCGTGTTCCTTTTAGGATCTTTGCTGCCGAGAGCAGAACAGGTGTTACAGGTGAACAGGTGATTCACGTTCCCCCCATATACACATATAAGAATAGATGCTTCATGGACCCTCCTGCCTATTGTCGCTGACGAGATTTAGGGCGGCCATCTTGGAGCGGTCGACAGCTCTACTTAGCCTGACACGTTATTGTCAAACAATAACATGTCAGCGCATTTAATCGAGCATAACTCGCTAAATACTAAACAGATTTTCACGATTCTTTGCTGTAAATCTTATTCAAACAACTATCAAAGCTACATTTACAAGAAAGTCATTTTTTAAGTTTTTTGAATTGGATTGATACATACAGTAGTTCGGCATATTTAAATATTATTAATGGGGAAAACAGAATAGATTTCAAATAGAATATTTTTATTCTGATGTTTGATGAGCATTTTACAAAGCACACAACCAGTCGTAATTTCTTAATATTTTATTTAGTAATATCAATACATACTTATATATAAAAAACACAAAATAATACAATCATTGAGAAACAAAGATGATTAAATAATGATTAATACTGAATATTAAACTACACATATTTGTATGCACGTGCATACATACATAATGTATATATAGATTTTATTTGTGTTTTCCAGCTGAGGAGTTGTAGCTTAAGAGCTTCATCAGTGCAGTGAATCTGTCTCTCCTTAAACACATTTCCTTCTTCTTCCTCACACCGTGTCTTTATGAAACCTTTAAAACAAAAACGGGAACTATCTTACTTTTGACAGAGTGAAATAATTACATATAAATAACAGTCTTTGCTACCTTGTGTTGCATGATCTAAATCAATGTTAGGGAACAATGAAAACTTTTTCAGATTTACAAAATCTCGGTTAGCCTTCATAGGGAGGCTGAACCAGGTCGGTATTACACCAAGTACTACAGCTAATATTAACTGGCATTTTTCCAGTGGTCATAAATACAGTATAGTAATATTCTATTCACAAAAAATAGGCGGTAATATGTGAATCATACTTATGAAACGTTTCCCCCGAGATCTCACGTCAATAGTCCGTTGATCTGAACAACAAAATATCCCTCAGTGCTAGGAGAAGGTTAATTTTCTTTTTACGGTGTACAAATTATGTTTCACAGACACAACTATCCAAAGTTACACACAAAGATGCTTACATGAGTTACAAATCCAGTATTACACAGGCACAGATATTTTGAGACTATTTTCACTCCATACAGGAGGATCGGTTATCACAAGCGACAAGCTTAGAACTTGCAATGCTCTAAGATCGGCAAAATTTAAAGTAGTGCCGCATGACCCCCCCCCCCCACCCTCTTCGGGCCACAGTAAAATTGCCAAGCCTTGACTGGTCCGCGGTGACAGAAACGTTGGGGACCACCGACCTAGAGGACTTGCTATTTACGTTTTACAAATGAATTTTAAAAAGCATTAACTGGCTGTAACGCAGCGCAGCTGCTGCCGAGTTACTGTCCGCATATAGATTCAGGCACAAAAAGAAAAAAACGGTTCAAGAAAGATTGGTGGGGACTGGCCCTTCAGTCCTGCGGGAAGTTACGCCTTCAATGCACATGCAATAAATATCAATGTAAACCATTAAATCAGATTTAACTGCATTGATATTCTCTTAGTCTTGGGCCGATTCTAAATGTGATCAGCATTACATTGTGCTTTTAGATCCACTAACTGATTATTTGATTTGGATTTAACAGAAGTACAAATAATTGGGGCCTCCCATAGCAATGCATAAGGAGAGCAGTGACTGCTTTCAGATCTCAGTAATACTTTGTGAGGATATTGGACAGGAAATTGAATCAGTTCTGTTTTTCACTGAATGTTTAAATAGAAATGGTTTCTTAAAGTGGATCAATCATATTCTATTCTTTAAACCTTTATTATTATTATTATTATTATTATTATTATTATTATTATTATTGTTATTATTATTATTATTATTATTATAACAAATGAACAACATCTTTATCCACTAATTGTCAAACAGTTTATGTAACTGTGTTACTTTTTTATCTACGTGTGTGAGCTTATTTCTTCTACTTTCATTATCTGCTCAGGCTATGACATTTGGAGGTCAAGTGACAGTATACAGTATACTTTATATATTCTTATTGGATTTGTTTGTTTGTAATAATATTTTTTCCTTGAGATACCAGATATGCAATCATAATTTTTATTTTTGTCTGTTTGATTACATAATTATTATAAATTAAGTCAGATGTGGTCATGTAAAAGGTGTTGACCTTTTTATTTGAGTTGCTTTTTTGGAATACCAATTATGTTTTCACTCTTACTTGAGTGTTTTTTAAATTAACCTTTTAGTTCTGTTAAGATTACAACTGAAAACTGGTTATGAGTGATGGTGCCCTGTCTTTGTGTGAATGTGAACCTGTTCTGATACTCACTATCAGAACACTGACATACTGAATCCTGGAACATTGCTTACAATGAAAACCAGAAGAAATATGGATGTTTTGTGTTAGGTGGGAATTCACCAAGAGAAACAAATGTGTAAAGCAATCCTCTTTCTTCCTACAATTGTTTCTCACACATCTTAAATAATAGTCACTTGATTTACCCTGAGTGTAAGAACCCTAGACTTAAAATTAACTGTTAACATAATTCAAATAATTATGTGCAGTGTAAACCAAAGCTTTGTACTTACATCATCCCCAGGACATGGCTGGAAATCATACTCTGTATTTGAACTCAAATCCTGTCTCATCACCCAAACTGGTTCCTTTGGTTCGTCCGGTGTATAAGGGGATCTTATAGTTCTCATCTTCACCTCTTCAATAGCCTCCCTAATGTCCTTAATGACCAAAGAGATAACATCTGCCTTCTCCTGACTGTTCTTCATTGATAAAGTCTCATCAGAACAATTCAGAACCTGGTGTGTGACTGAGTCCTCCCGGCTTGCAGCTTCGCAGCTTTTGTTTGTACTGATTTGAGTTGTAGGTTCAGAATGATCTTTCAGGGGTGGTTTTTTAGCTTTTGCTTTGCTTCCAAGATTTTGAGGCCCTAGACTTTGGTTGACCTCGGCTACAGATTGTTCATTGTCCTCATCCAGGTCACAGCTATCAGTGCTTCGGTACTGGGTAAACTCTGCATCCTTTTCTGGACTGTCTGACTCACCATCTGAGCGCTGGGTATAGTGACGCAATCTTGAGCCAACAGCCTCCTTCAGATGGTGATGCCTATCTCTCTCTTTACTTTGCAAATGCTGAATGCTGGTTTTTCTCTGATTTAGAGACTGTTTTTCATTTGAAAAAGATGGAAAAAGTGAAGCTGGAACATCACAGATTTCTTCATAAACTTGGTCAGAGAATGAATAGATCTCATACAAGTCAGTATACACATTTTCTGAGTTTTCACAGGCTGCACAAATAGCTTGGCCAACAGAGTAGTTAACTGGTTCGGAATAGACGTTACCGGTGTAGTCAGCATTCAGCATCTCATCTGTTGCATTTGGTCTTTCATGATCTTGACTGTCTTGCATGGGTTTGCATGTCAGAGACAGAAATTGAGAGGGGGTGTCATTAGATGAACAAGGATGTTGTTGTTCAGCCATAGTACTTTCTCTGTTTTCTTTCTTTCTATATTGTTCTTGGGGGACATGGGTCCTCACCTGGTCTTTTAACACTGATCGTTCCTCATTTACTGACATTAACCCCTGACCACTATTTGTCTGATGTGTATAGGGGGATCTCTCTGCCTCTCCCTGTTGCCACAATGTTTGCCTCTCCCACTCATCTTTCGTCTGGGCTTTACTCTCTCCTTGCCTACAATAAGATCTCCCTGCTGATCTGGTGACAGGATAAGTCATCTGTGATTGAGGAGTTTGGAGGTCCATGTCTACCTTCTGTGGTCTGCACTGATCAGGAACCCTAAGTCTTCCACCATTACTTTCTGCAGTTGAGGTTTCATAGCATTCAATGCATTTCTCTTGGTTGCCCAGGTTACAGTATTGGCCATTTTGGTACTTGTTCTGATGACAAAGTCCGGTGTCCATGTCTTCCATTGTTCCCTCGTCAAGCTTTGATTTCTGGTGGTTTTCTGGTGTGACAAAAAAACTCACCACACAACCCAAAGACATCTGAAAAAAACTGAAAAGAGAAAAGAGAGAACATTTTCAGATACAACATAATAATCAATATATTGATTTTAAAGGACACCCAAGTTAGTCTTTCATCCACTGCATGTCCTGCTGCTCCTCTTACAACAGTTTTATACCTGTGAATGCTGAAATAATCAACAAACAACCCCAACAGCATAACAAATTACTCTGACTAACTTGTCCAGAATAAAGAAACATCTAGCTAAACACAAGTTAATGATTTGTGGATTAAGGGGAGATTGAACATTTCATAATTTGTTTCTGAACACAACATAGCCTAGCTATGGGTGCTTTGTTTGGACTGAAATTAGATCACATGATTAAATGCCAACTTCCTGTTTTAGTCAAAAAATGAGAAAATCAATTTACTGAACGACATTTTAATGTCTGACTTGAGCCAGCCTGGTGCGTCTTCATATTTAAAGTATTTGTTATGATTTAGATATAGAAGTGCCAGGAGTGTTGTAGTGGTGCAGGGGTAAAGGAGCCCTTAGTCCTCGGCGCGGCCGTTCCCACATGTCTCCCACCTCTCTCATTAACCACTTTCCTGTGTGACCATTTCAAATAAAGGCCACTGAACCAACACAAACTCTTAAAAAAAGAAATAGAAGTGCCAGAATTTACTTATTTAGAAGAAAGATCAAGTGACATTGTGTCAAATTAAAGAAGGTGCAAGAAAACTGGGGGCACGACCCAAAAACAGTTTTTTTAAAATGTAATTTACTATTAAAAATGTCAGTTCTATGCCAAGGAAGGGCTTTAAAATAAATATTTTAAAAAGGTACAATTCTTTCAATTAGCCTTTTTTTCCTCCTTTTTAACAGCTGGAGAAAAGTACTTAGCAAAAATATGAGTTCACAACTAATGAATAAACCGTTTCCTATAGATAATATTTTGTCCAGACTACCTGGAGAGAGATCAGATTGTCAGGACTCTGGGGTTTTGGGATTTTGTTTATTTCTGTTTTATTAATATCTTACATCTGTCCCTGTCTCAGGCCAGAGTCCCATTCTGCCTGAAATCCTCCACCATCGTTCCCATTCCTAAAAAAAATCACAGATCACCTGCCTGAACGACTACCGACTAGTGGCTCTCACTCCGTTGGTGATGAAATGTTTTGAAAGACTGGTTCAATCACATCTTAGCATTCATTCCTCACACCTTTGATACACACCAGATTGCTTATTCATTTTTCTTTTGAATCCTTATTTTAAACAAATAAGAAAAATCAATTGGCACCTCAGCCCCCCAAGATTTTTTTCCACCACTAGCCACTGGGCATCACATACCCACAATGCAGCTAATAGACACATTGCAATACATAAACACACTAGCTCACACATAGACACTGAAGCATATTTCTTGGCATTAATGACAACCCATAACCTCAGCTGGTTTGAAATCATAGCATCACACTGTCTTTCAGCACCAGTATTAGATCTATCTATCTATCTATCTATCTATCTATCTATCTATCTATCTATCTATCTATCTATCTATCTATCTATCTATCTATCATTGGTTTGGTTATCTGAAGGACTGCGGAAGCTGCGCCTGACAATAACAAAGCTTGAGGCCGATTCATTGTTGTTGTTCATGGTTGTTGAAGGATATCAAGGGAAACCAGCTGGTCGTCGTGAATATGATGTTCTAGCTTTGCAGTCACTTTGGATCTGAGGACAGTCTCTCTTCGGAAAGCCAGTGAATATTTTTCTGTTACTGCTCCAATAATCAACGATGTGGCGGCGAAACAAACCCGTCAAAGAGCACCGCTTGTTGGGATATTCACAGATTTTAGGTCTATTAGACAGTGAAAGAATTTCAGTAGATTGTTGGACAAACTCACCAGCTGTCAGGAGGAATGTTAGCAGGCTGTAGCGGTTTATTCCACCACCAACACGCGGTTGACCATCATCCACGAAGCGACTGCTGAGTGGAGGAGAGGAGAGGAGAGGAGAGGAGAGGAGGGGAGGGGAGGGAAGGGGGGAGGGGTCATTTAAAAAATACTAATTTATTGATTCATCTAGTATATCCTGTTTTATCCTTGCATGGTCACGGTGGCTGCTGCCTATCTGTGGTCATTGTGTCAGGACTCTGGGTTTTTGGGTTTGGTTTTACTTTTGCATCTTTATCATTATGTTTTAGTTCACTTTAGTTTCGCCCTTCATTGTCATTTTAGTTTCTTTATTTGTTTGTAATTGTTGGGTTAGATTGCTCTTGCTTTCCTCTTTTCAGTCCCCTTATAGTATTTCTAGCTATGTTTATTTTTCATCCTAGTTTCAGTTATTTTTAGATGTCTGAGTTTATGTCTATCTTTCTTTATTGATTCCAGCTAAGTTATTTCTTTAGTCCTTCTAGTTATTCCTTAATTCAGCCTCCCTGTAGCGTTTCTAGTAATGTTTATTTCTCAGTTATTTCATCACCCCAGGTTGTTATTCTTGCATGTCTGAGTCCAGGTTTACTTTTCTTTAAGTGGTTCCTGTTATTTCTTTGTAAGTCCTTCCAGCTTTCCCCCAAAGTGTTTCTAGTTTTCTTATTTTGTTACTTTAGGTTTAGTTAGTCTTTTTGTCTGAATTTATGTCCATCTTTTCTTTAGTGATTCTAGTTAGGTTATTTCTTTGTTTAGATCTTCTAGTTATTCTAGCTCTATGTTCTTATTATTGTTAGATTGGCCCTGCTTCAGTTTAGGTTTTAGGTCTTTTTCTCTTCTAGTTTAGTTTTTCTTTAGTCTTGGTGTTTCTTTAGTATTAGAAGTATTTTCTTAGCTCCCCTGTTGCCACCTTCTCTCCCCCCCTCAGTCAGCTGCTGTGCCAACTTCTCACACCTGCACCAGTTTTCTCATTAAGCCAGCTCCTTTGCTTCCACTCTCAACCTCACAGTATTTAACCTCCTCATTCTTACTCACAACTCGCCGAATCCTTGTCTTGTGTTTTGTCTTCTTCTACCAGTTCTACCAGTGTTTGAGTTATTTTGCCGTTACGCACTAGTGTTGGTCAAATGAAGCCTTTTGAAGCAATGAAGCGGTTCATTCATTTCTCTCTAGTGACATCTGCTGTTGACACTGTGACAGCCTTGTCACTCAGATAGACGTACTTTAAAAAATTAGTAAATGCAGTATTGTCACAAAGTTTTTGCTAAACTCATGTTTAGTAACAGGAGAGTCAATTAAATCCTATTCAACCATTCTTCTTTAGTTATTAAAATTATTTGTAGCCAATCCTGTGTAACAGTGTTTAGGTTGTAGAATCCCACTTGCTTTATATGTATCAGTGCAATGGGGAAATAGCGCCCCCTCTCTGTGTGGTTGGTTATGTGTTGCTGGCCCCTGTACTCAGTGCCAGTCTGTGAAAGCTGCACGAGAGGTGAGTTGCATTCTTCAGCACACAGCATAGAAAAGTGTTAGCAACACATAAAACATCATTTTTATTAACTTAGACAAATAATGTGTAACAACTATTTACTAGATGTATGCCTGGCACCAATTTTGTACTTTTAGTTTTGTTAATATTGTAAAACATGTCATGTGCTAAGTTAACAACTAACATAACGCTCTGTTGTAATGCTGAGTGAAGCTGAGCTGTTGCACTGATTCCAACCCCGATATGTTCTCATTCAGGAAATAAACTGCCTGATCACCCAGAAACTCCTTGTCTTCATTAAAAAAAACTACACAACGGAGTTGAGGGGTTACTTGGGCTGGCCCGGTACAGCGGGGTGGAGCAGAACCCGGTTACACCTGGTATATGTTGACTGTCAGTGGCTGTTTTCTTTTGTCATCAACTGATTTGACAATAGACATTTGATGTTTTAGGTTATTCGGAGTGCAGTGCTTGTTGGGGCAGACAGTATTCTTTGAGTTTTGATTTGCCTCCTGAAAAACTACAATTCTTCAAAAAAATCTTTTCTTCTTGGATTCCTAGTTGGCTCTCTGATCTGATCCCTTATATTTTCACTCATCAGGCCAGAATTTTACTCTTTCAATAGCTGTCAGTCTGTTTCTGCTGTGCAAGACTGATATATCTTTGCAGAACAAAGAAATAGTGGAAATAATTTCAAGAAGGTGAGACTTTTGGAGGTGAAGGGCTTCATTATTTTTATTTAAGAATCTTGTGAGTGATCATCTCAAGTTTTCCCAGATGTCAGATTTTTTCTTCTTGCTGGCTCCATTTCAATCAAGTTTATTTATGCAGCACATTTCAGCAACAATGCATTTTCAAAGTGGTTTACATAAAAAAAAAACACAAATATAAAGTCATAAAATACACCATAATCAACAATTGAGAAAACCGGTAACAAACATTACATTTTGATGAGTTCCATCATCAAAATTGTTAAATATACATGAACTATAAAAGGTTCCTTTTATGTCGGACACAGACAAATCCTCCTCTGATGCGATCAAATACAATAACCCATGAAGCAGCGGCTCATCACGCTTTTATTTTGAAAACCGACACGCAAAATGAAGCAGTCACGTGACCCATGCAATGCGAGGCTTCCTTTGTTGCCAGTCACGTGGTTTCAGCAAGAGACTCAAGCATCGAAACTAGGCTTAATCGGACACGCCCCCTTTTTGCTTGGTACTAGCCTGAAGCCTGGATTCAGATGGACCATCACTATTACTCACCTGTGCTGCCTGGACTTTGTATTTTCTGTGATTGTTTATAAAAACCACCAACTAAACTTCTGCCTCTGCTTCTCTGTATTTGGGTCTACACTTCTACCACCGATCATGACACCTGGACAGATTGCAAGTCCATCACAGTCTATAATCTTTAGCATCTTTACATAATGTGAAAAACATCTATTAATGCTTGGACATTTGTTGTATTTTTTATTTAATTATTTTGTCAAATAGAAACAAGCATTATTCTAGGAATTGTCGTAAGCACCAGTTTAGTGTTGCGTTGCCACCATAGCCACTCCCCAGTGTAACCCAGTGTTAAAAACACAAGTAAAAAGTTAATCATGTTAATTTAATGTATTTTTTCTACAAGATTAAAAAGTATAAATATATTTCATGTTTTGTTCATAAATATAGAGTAAAAGTGCTGGGAATCTTTAAGAGCTGTGAAGTAGGCCTTTGGTGATTGCTTTTAGTGACGGATTGGAC
>CAEFZX010011385.1:0-14229 GCA_903066825.1 Alfaro cultratus
CTCAGTCTCACCTAAGACAACATACAAACAACCCAGAAAGTCGCCACCCATCAATTCTCTTTAAAGATTCAAGTGGTTTTTCTTTTTTTAAGTTAAACGGGGTAAATTGGCTGTGGGACAGCGGGGAGGGGCTGGGGGGCTAGCAGGTAGCGAGATGCGATACGGCAGCAGCACTACATGGTGTAAGATTAACAACGGCCCAAACCCGTGTTTTAAATCAAGCTTTAAGATAATGTATCAAACTTCATGCGCAAAATAAAATACACTACAGAAATATGAAAGCATTAAACTCACCGTTGGGTTTGCGTTCACCTCCATGGACACCAGCCTCGGAGATGCTGGTATTTCTTCAATATGGCGGTGGCGTCACGTGATTGGCTGGTGAATCTGACATCCATTGCTCATGTCTGACCTGAAGTGACCTCGCCATTTTTAACAGCGAATTTTTAGACGGCGAATTTGAGGACACTGAAAATATTGTATTTGAATTTTGAAAAGTTGAATTTTTTATATGCTGAATTTTTTTAACACTGAAAAATTAAACTGACAAAATATATACATTGAAAATTTGATCACTTTGAAATAGGAATGTGAATTTTTTTAACAAATGAAAATTGCAACCATGTACAAAAAATGACACTGAATTTTTTTGTGTACAAATAATGACACTGAATTTTTTTTTAGGTTAAAAATATATTCTTAATTTATTTTAACACTGAAAAAGTAAGCACTAATATACAACATTTAAATTTCAGAGGCATTTTTTATTCAAATCCTGATGGCACATATTTACTTCCATTTCCAATGTTTTGTTTTGGTCATTATTATTACACTTATTGTTGAGATGTGTGATAGTTTGTCTATCAGACATTTATAGCAATACGGAATAAATCGTTTTGGTTCAATAGGGAGAGACAACAACCAGCTGTCATGTTAGCCTAGCTTAAGCTAACCTGTTATTTTAGCTTAAGCTAATCTGTTATTTTAGCTTAAGCTAACCTGTTATTTTAGCTTAAGCTAACCTGAATATTTACAACTCTCTTGTTGATACACTGACATTACTGACCTTCTGTCTTTCAACCACTTTGAAAAGCTTTTCTTCGTCTCTCCAACATCTTTATCCCTCTTCCGTTTTCTGTTATGTGGCTCGGATGTTTTTCTGCCGCCATCTTTAGCTCCCTGTTGTCGAGGATTTACTACAATTCAAATTTAAAAGAGATAAACGCGTCTCAGAGCTTCTCTACGGGCCCAAACTACCTGTATGGGAGGGGAGGAGCCTAATCAGTGCTGTTCCTCTGTTATTGATCATTTCATACACAAACAGCTGTTAAGTCATAAAATGCTGACTAGAAAAAAAAAATCCCTACATCGTTTTGTCGCCCCTCTAGTGCAGCGCCCCCATGCGTTGCATACAGTGCATAGCCACTTTTTGCGCCACTGCGTTCGGGTCAGAGTCCGCTGGGTCAGAACCGGCAGGTTCTGGCTGAAGGCGGAAGAGCATCTGGGTCGCTGCTCCCCCCTGCTGGCCAGTCCATCCTCTGTCCTCTGGGTCTGGTCCAGAACCAGGTCAGAACTTTATTACTGGACCCTTGTGGTGCTGAACACCAGAACCAAAACCGCTCGGTTCTCTTGGGGAAACGTCCCGTCCAGGTTGGTCTGGTTCCGCTGATCAGTCATGACTGATTAGTTTTTCTAGAACTGTCTAAAACTTGATCAGTTAATAAACTGATTATTTCATTTGGTTTCTGACTGTTCATGTTCTGCTAGCAGGACTCAGCTGAGGCCAGCCCTCTGGTCCTCTGAGACCCCGATGCTTTACAACTTTATTAAAGAATTCAAAATCAACAAAACATGTTCAAATTAATGACCCAACAAAACTAATCATCTCAGTAATTATTGTTTCAACAAGGTTCCTCAGTTCTGCTAAATAAAAACCAACTCAAAGACCGACTTAAATCCTGAGTTCAGGGAGCGATTATTAATAATCACTGATCAATAATCACCAAATAATCATTAAGCCTGAGGACTGAATGTTACGTTTTTAACACAATCTCTGCTAGGCTTGCGGCGCGCAGGCGGTTGCCACGGCAACGGGTGTGTTTAACTGACAAGGAGTAAAAAGGTCCTGATGGTTTAGAGCCGTTTACAGCTGAACGTTCAATAAAAGACCAAATGAATCGAATGACGTCGTTCGTTTACATCACAGCAACCATCAAACAGGACAAATACATTTTATTAATCAACAAACAAATGAATTGTCTAATATTTAAGTATCTTGCTGCTTTCTGGCATCTCACTTTGAGCTCAGAGGATTTTCCTCCATCAAACATGAGATTTATTTTCGTCTCTTATTTAGTGGAAATATTGATGATGATGATGATGATGATGATGATGATGATGCTGATGATGAAATAATAACTTTATCAACCTTTATAGCTCTGCTGCTGAAAATGACGAGCAACATTCACAAAACCGAACTTTATTATCAGAACATCGATCAGAACTAAGCTGATCTCAACCGGGTCAGAGGAGAACCGCAGGTCCAGTCTGGTCCAAAAGTCGGGTGGACCAGAACTCATCACTTCACCAACATCCTGCGGTCCGGTTCGGTCCGGTTCAGTTCAGTCTGGTTCAGGAGAACCTGAAGACATGACTCAACCATGGAGACAAAACTGGAACCAGAACCACCTGGATTCTGGTTTCCAGGTAAGCTGAGGCTCCGCCCACATGTCTGTCCTGTAGTTCCTCCTTTCTGCGGGCGGGTGGCGCTCTCTGAGAAACCAGCAGGTCTGGTGATGAGTCTGACTGAAGCTTCTGGTATATAGATATGAAATCAAATTAATCTGCAGAGAATATTTAAAATTCTGTTTTCCTCCAAACTTTGTGTCTTTGGTTCTTTTCTGCTGATTGAAACCAACTGAACCAAACTTCATGTAAAAATCAGTCAATTTAAGCTCCGAGTCCAGCAGCTGCAGCTCAAAGCAACAATCAACACCCAGAGTCCAGTGGACCTGACGGGTCAACAGAACCTCCATGACGGCGCAGAGAGACCACTGCTGGGGCCGGCTGCCCTCCACCTGCTCCACCTCCTGATCACCTCCTGAACAGAACAGAACCCTGAGGAAGTCCACAGCAGATGAAAGCTGTTGGTTCCGAGTTGAGCAGAAGGTTCTGACCCAGCAGCCGTCACTCACTAGAACCATCTGCTTTAGGTTCTGGTTCTGATACTGCTCCATGTGCAGGTCCTTCTTGTTCCCCACCAGGATGACACCAGAGAGTCCAGTCAGACCCGGTTCCTCCAGCCAGGTGGATCAGAACCGTTTGGGTTTACGTACCACGTCCAGAACCTTCTCGTGGATCACCTGGACCACCTGGAGGCTGCACAGACACAACCACAGAACCGTCAGGGTGGAACCGGTACCGGATGTTCTGGTGGCTCCGTACCTGCCAGGAGGACGTCTGGTACCGGCCCACTCCATCAGAACAAGGATCCAGCGTCAACAGCAGGTCCGACCTCACCAAGTAGATGGTGTCGCTCTGAGGGAAGGTGGAGTATCGACCTGCGTCTCAGCAGGAGGTCAAAGGTCAGAGAAGCTCTCACCTGTCCGGCCGTGTCCACCAGCTGAAGGTTGAACTGCCGACTGGTCACCGTCTGGGTCTTAGTGAAGCTGGAAGAGACAGAAAACCGTCACAGATCCGCTGGCGGTTCTGGTCCAGAGAACCAGAACCAGTTATCTATGGTGGGATCGTAGGAAGACTTCCTGCAGACAGAGACAGGAGGTTTTGGATCGGCTCTGGACCTGTTCCGTCTGTTTTGGACCGGTTCTGGACCACTCTGCTCTCAGCCGCAGCATCAGCCACACCAGCCGGACCAGCTGATTGGCTGCCAGCAGTGACCCAGTTCTGGGTCAGACCGGTTCTGGTTCTGCACCATGAACTCTAAACCAGCTCATCTTTCATCTGGACCTCAGACTGGACAGATATTTATCCTACCAGAACCTGGAGACTGATTTTAACGGTCTGGTTCTGCCCGGTTCGGGTGGTTCTGTAGGCCACGACAGCGATTTTCCTGGATTTTGGCGACGGCACGGTCTCATCTGGATCATCCAGTTGGACCTTCGGAACCTCAGAACCTCTGCATCGTCTTTCTGCTGGAGAAGCCTGGACCCACCGGATAATTAATGAGACCGCGGCAGCCATTGGTCGGTCGGAACCAAGTGGGCGGGCTCTAAGCAGCATCCTGGGTTCTGATTGGTGCTGCGGGAACGCCCTCTGACCATTGAACAAACCGGAGTTTGCTGCACTTCCCTTTAACCAATAGCAGCGCAGAACACGGTGGAGTGGGCGGGACCTCTTCATTAGCCGCTGCTAGCTTCCGGAGGGCTAGCTCTCTCCTCAGTTCCTCTGCCCGTCCTCCCGAACTTTGGACCGAAACCCGGGTTTAGATGGCCGCTGCCGCCCTGAGGAGCTGCTCTGCGTGGCGCTTTGCTAAGATAAACAGGTAACATTAAAATGATGACCATGTCTGTGTTATCGCGATGTTTGAACTTTAACCGGAATGATTGAAGAGTCAGAGTTAAATGAACCAGAACCAGAACCAGAACCAGGCCTGGAACCAGAACCAGGTCTCTGAGAGCTGAAGGTGGATTAAAATGATTAGTTACAGTCACAGTTTATGACCTGTGACCTTTGCCCCAGATAGTAAAACCTGACAGTCTGGATTCAGGTCTTCAACATGGGGGTCGCGGCCCTAAGGCAGAACGCAGTGGTGTTACAGGCAGGGCGTGAAAGTAATGTTTGATTATACTATATAAACTAAATAGTGTCATAATTTAAAGCTCTGGACGTCTCTGTGTCCCCAGTTTGCTCAGGACCAGTGTTCCCAGTCTGACATTCCAGACTACGGTCTCTCCTATGATGGGTGAGTCTTCAGAGGATCCGGGATGATCCACTCAGGTGCGAGGAGCAGCAGCTGTTCTCTGATTGGCTGCGTGTCCTCAGGTGCGACGGTGGAGCAGTTTGAACAGGCGAAGAGCAAACTGTCGGCGCTGAAGACGGATCCGGGGAACGAAGTCAAGCTGAAGATATACGCTCTGTTCAAGCAGGTGAGGATGTTCTCCAACCTGTTCCCGGGTCATGAAGGTTCTGGAGGTTCCTGCATGCTCTCAGTATCAGAACCTTGTCAGAACCAAAGCTCATTAAACATTTAAAGGTCAGATTCATCTGCCGTTCATCGGATGTTCTGGTTGCTAATCGGTCATCAGTCATCCAGAACCAACCGGGTCCGTTGTTCTGGCTGGACGAATGACGGGTCTGAACCAGCTTTTACTGGCAGTTTCTGGTTCTGATCAAAGGGAAGTGAGATGAAACCAAGACCCAGAACCAGCTTTGACCTTCAGTGTTCAGCACCAGAACCAGCACCAAAGGAAGAACCTTACTTTGGTCCGGATCAAAGTCCTAGAGCCGGCTGGATCTTTGCAGCTGTGTGGTTCTGACCCAGTGTCTCAGCTTGGAGGATGGGGGACGTCCACCTCCAGGAGGTGGCACTGAGGCATGCTGAAAGTTGGTTCTGGTACTGGTCAATGAACTGCAGACTGGTCCTGGTCTCTGGACCACAATTGGGCCCCTGGATGTCGTCTTAAGTTGAAGGGTCCAAACGGTGTTTATGAGGAAAACTGGAATGTAGCCTAGCCTAGCATAGCCAAGCATAGCATTCTCTGGTTCTGCTCCTCCGGCGTTCTGATGGTTCCTTTTCACTCCAGGTCTGGAAGGAAACTTGAGTTTGGTTCAGACAGAAACAGCAGGGGGCTCTGGAACCATCAGTACATAAACACTTAGGGGCCCCTGCTTCACCTTCTGTGTGTTACCATAGTAACAGCTCTTCCTCCTCCTCCTCCAGGCCACTCAGGGTCCCTGCAACACTCCTAAACCAGGAATGCTGGACTTTGTGAACAAGGTCAAATGGGACGCGTGGAAATCTCTGGGCTCCATCTCTCAGGTACTGACTGTCCAGCAGACCCTCTGTGGTTCTGATCGGATCCATCGTTCTGCTGCTGAAGCTTCAAATCATAAACTTTCTGTTTTGTTAGGATTGTTTCCTTTCTGTAAGGTCAGAATGTCCCTTTGGTTCTGGACCGTCTGTTAAAACAACCAGCGGATCAGAACTTTAAGGTTTCTTCCTATCAGGATGAAGCCAGGGAGCAGTACTGCAACCTGATTGGCTCCCTGGTGGAGGCAGAGGGAGGAAGCTCCGCCCAGGTCGCTGCAATGCCTGCTGGGGGCGGAGCCACATACGAGACACTGTTGGTCTCTACGGAGGACGACATCACCACCATCAAACTGAACCGACCGGCCAAGAAGAACGCCATCACACCTGAGGTCAGCAGGTGAAATCAGGAAGCCCTTATGATGTCATGTGATGTCATTTCCTGCTGGTTCACTTCCTGTTACCCTAATGTCTTCTTTCAGATGTACAACGAGATCATAGCAGCTCTGGAGCAGGCAGCTAAAGACGAGTCAAAGTTCGCTGTGTTCACAGGTAAAACACCTGAACCAAACTGGGTTCTGGTCCTAACCGGGTTCTGGTCCAAACTGGGTTCTGGTCTTCAGAGCAAAAACATTCCTGATCCAAGAGCTCAAAACCATCTGAAGGAAACAAATCAGACGAAGTCCATTAAAATCTGGACTGGAGAGTTTTATCCTCACTGTGGGGTCAAAGGAACCAAACCAGTTTGAACAAAGGTTCCCATTAATATCTCACTGGGTTCCACGAGGAGGTTCCAGAACAGGAGGACCAGGATGTTGGTCTGATGGGTTTGTTTCCTCCTGCAGGAGCTGGAGACTTTTACTGCAGCGGGAACGACCTGTCCAACTTCACCAAGATCCCAGAGGGAGGCGTCCAGGAGATGGCCAGGCAGGGAGCAGAGCTGCTCAGGTGGGCAACACCTGAGGTTCCTCTGAGCTGCAGACACAGATCCTGCTGAACCAGAACCTTCTGTCACTTTGACCTTTTAAATGTTTCAGTGTTTTTAGTTCTCATGTAGCAGAACTGAATCAGAGGATTTAATTAAAACTTTCTACTTTAATATATCAGGAAATATCAGAAAAATGTTTATGAAGCTGTTAGTATCAGATAACTATAAAACTTCTTTCTATTTCCCTGAGTATCACAAACAGACCAGCAGGGGGCAGCAGCCTCCTGTTTTCCACCCTCTCACCAGTCGATGTTCTTCTTCTTCTATAATCTGTTTTCCAATAAGAACTTTCACTGAGCTGCATCATCGTGTTTTTCACCACAAATAGAGCAGAACCAGAATAATCTGAGGGTTCTGTTCAGTTCTGGGTCAGGCCTCCGTGGATCTTCATGACCAAACTAAAAGCATCATGACCTCCTGACCTCCAGACTGCAGCAGCTGGTCTGTGTCTGTTTTCCTCAGGAGGTACGTCAGGGCCTACATCGACTTCCCCAAGCCTCTGGTTGCCGTGGTGAACGGCCCGGCAGTCGGGATCTCTGTCACCGTGTTGGGACTGTTTGACCTGATCTACGCCACAGAGCAGGTACAGAAACACTTCAGCCGACCCAACGGGTCGGTCATGCCTGGTTCTGTTGTCCTTTATGAATAACATGTTTATTTTTTAGTTACTTCTAGTCACCAGATGATGGCGCTGTGCTCTAATGACAGTAAAGACATGTTATTTTGGTAAAATTAGTCCTAGTTTTCCAGATTTTCAGGAGTAGAGATGAGGACGTGATGGACAGGAAGTGCAGTTTAGTTTCTGGTTCTGACCCATTTCCATGGGAACCGTGTCGATGTTTCTCAGGCCACCTTCCACACACCCTTCACCCAGCTGGGTCAGAGCGCCGAGGGCTGCTCCTCCTACACCTTCCCCAGGATAATGGGTCCCACCAAGGTACCGGAGCGGACCTGCAGAACCAGAACCTGAAGCCGGGTCGTGGTTCTGACTCTGACTGTCTCTGCAGGCCAGTGAGATGTTGCTGTTCAATAAGAAGCTGACGGCCAGCCGGGCCTGTGAACTGGGTCTGATCACAGAGGTTTTCCCCGACAGCAGCTTCCAGACCGAGGTCTGGACCCGGCTCAGGGCCTACGCCCGGCTGCCTCCCCAGGTGAGCCCCGCCGGACCGGAACCGGCTTCTCCACACGGAGAGGCATGTGACCTGCCTAGGACGTCCAGCAGAGGGCGCCAGAACAATGGGTCATCTGGACCAGAACATTCTGCTGGCTCTGCTAATCAGGTTCCATGAATGTTGGATCCGTTTGGTACCGATAGAGATTCATCAACAATAATGAAGATAAAAATGTATTTTTATTTTTTATACTTTGGTTCTCCTGAACCTCCAAACCATTTGGGTTAAATACAAACATGGAGGAAAGGTCATGTTTAGTCATCATCATAATAATAACGGTACCTGGAGGTTCTCCAGAACCACTGACTGGCTCCGGCCTCACTGCTCTAACTGCCAGGCATGGCGGCGGCAGCATCATGCTGAGGCTTCATTCCACAAAGTGGATAAAATTAAGTGGAAGGACGATCTCTGCTGACACCAGCAGCTGAAAGGAGGTTCTGGAGGATGTCCGGGTTCTAACGGCAGCGTCTCTGTGTCCATCAGTCCCTGGCGCTGTCCAAACAGCTGGTCCGGTCCGTGGAGAAGGAACGTCTCTACGCCGTCAACGACGCGGAGGTGGAGCGGCTGATGGAGCGCTGGACCTCAGAGGAATGTTTCAACGCCGTCATGAGCTTCTTCCAGGCCAAAGCCAAACTGTGAGGGACTGGCAGAACCCGGCCGGTTCTGGGAGGAAGAGGAAGAGCTGATGATGGACTCATCTTCATCATCATGTAGATTTTTCATTCTGACTTCATTTACTAACAGTTTGGATTTAACCTGAGAATCTGATCCAGAGGTTCTGGTCCGGAAGTAAACTGGTTCTGGAAACATCTAAAGTCTGGACTGGAGTTAATACACTTTGATGATTTTAAACTTTTCAGAGTTGATCAACCTTGAGTTTAACCTTGAGTTTATCTCTGATAACAGATCAATAAATGATCAATCAGTGAAGAATCATGTCTCTGTTTTAATATTCCTCAGTGATCTGATTACATAATCAGACGCTTTCTATTCCTGCTGGAGGTCAGAGCTAATGGTCAGAGCTGGAGGTCAGAGCTGAAGGTCAGAGCTAAAGGTCAGAGCTGGAGGTCAGAGCTGAAGGTCAGAGCTAAAGGTCAGAGCTGAAGGTCAGAGATGAAGGTCAGAGCTAAAGGTCAGAGCTGGAGGTCAGAGATAAAGGTCAGAGCTGGAGGTCAGAGCTAAAAGAGCTGGAGGTCAGAGCTGAAGGTCAGAGCTGGAGGTCAGAGCTGAAGGTCAGAGCTGAAGGTCAGAGCTAAAAGTCAGCTGGAGGTCAGAGATAAAGGTCAGAGCTGGAGGTCAGAGCTAAAGGTCAGAGCTGGAGGTCAGAGCTGGAGGTCAGAGCTGAAGGTCAGAGCTGGAGGTCAGAGCTGCTATAGACGATGTTTAGGAGGAACGACTCTGTGTTTCCCGGTTCTGGTCGGACATGCTTCTGTTGGATCACTACATGAGCCCGGTTGGCTTTGGTCAGATTCCTGGCTGGACCCACAGCGCCTCCTGGTGGCCAACGTCAGAGGTTCTGGTTTGGTTCTGAGCTGCCAGTTCTGGTCCAGAGGAGACGATAGAGCACAGTTGTGAGAGCAGCTTTTCCTGTCTTTGTAGAGTTCTGTTCCTCTGGTTCTGGTCTGGTTCTTACCTGGTTCTGACCAGGTTTTGACCCAGTTCTTACTTAGTTCTGGTCCGGTTCGGACCGTCTTCCTGGGCAGTTCCTAAGGCACTTACCTGTTTGGACTGGTTGGTTCTGATGAGTCCATCTGGATAACCAGGCAGAGATCAATAAAGAGCAGAGGCCACTGGTTCCGTGTCAAACCCGGACTGGACTGCTTAGGTTCTGCAGAACCTCCTGAGCAGCACTCAGAGGCTCAGAACCAAACCCCCCCTGCATCGGGTCAGATGGTTCAGCCCGACCCCCCATGGAGCTGAATGAATGGAGGCGGGCGGTGTGTGTGTGTGTGTGTCTCTCTCTCTATGTGTGTGTGGTGTGAGTGTGTGTGTCTCTGTGTGTGTGTGTGTGTGGTGTGTGTGTCTCTCTGTGTGTGTGTGGTGTGAGTGTGTGTGTCTGTGTGTGTGTGGTGTGAGTGTGTGTGTCTCTCTGTGTGTGTGTGGTGTGAGTGTGTGTGTCTCTCTGTGTGTGTGTGGTGTGAGTGTGTGTGTCGGTGTGTGTGTGTGTGTGTGTGGTGTGAGTGTGTGTGTTGGGGGCGGTCTCGTCACATTCCTCTGAGCTGCTTCCTTTCTCCCAGTTAACAGTTCAGCTCCACTTGGATCTCTGAGACTCCAGTCCAGTTCTGGTCTGGTTCTGTTTCGGTTCTGGTTCAGATGCAGTTGAGTTTCATTCTGACTGCTGGACCGCCAGGTTCTAGTGAAGATGAAGGTTCTGCTGCTGATGGTTCTGATGGAGCGGGCTGCAGCTCAGCACAGAGGTCAGACTTTCCTTTCAGAAGTTTTACTGGGTTCTGCCAGGTTTTATTTGTTTCTGCCGGGTTTTATTTGGTTCTGATGGGTTTTATTCTTGTGTCTTGCTGAACTTTGTGTTTCTGTCTGAGGTGAAGCAGGAAGTACGACCAAATATGTCTAAATGATGCTTTGATCGGTGATCAGCTCTGATCGATCGGCTCACCCCTCCCCTCCCCCATGGAGCTTTGAGTGGGTCTCTGTGGGGGAGGGGTCAGAGGTCAGGGTGGACATGGACCGAGGTCCTCTCTGATTGGTTAGAACCTGCTTTGTCTGGTCAGGAGCAGCAGGTCCGAATCGGACCGGATCGGTAACAAACACATTCAGGTCCAATCAGAACTAAGAGTGGACAGCAGCTGAATCGATGACCTTTGCCCTTTTGCTTGCTGATTGGTTCCTCTTCCAGTCATGTGACCTTCGTTCTGTTCTGCTGATGGCGGTTAACAGGCAGAACTCAGAAGTATTCATACCCTGGCAGACGTTTCCCCTCCAGGCTGGATGAGGGTGATGATGAGGGTGATGGTCTGGAGGCTTCCAGGACATGTTGCTGTGGAGCATCATCAGGAGACATGATATGATTATGTGACAACATTTCGTCTCCCTCTGGAATCAGTGATGCAGTTTTGAATTTGATTCATTTAATAAAGTTGAATCCATTCTCTGCAGATGTGAACAGTTCCCCTCCCCCTCTGTCCCAGACCTCCTGCAGAGTTTCCCAGATGAACACACAGCCTGGCTAACATCTGTTAGCGGCTCACGGCCCGGTTCTGGTTCTGGTTGTGTTAGTTCAAGGTGAACCTCAGGAACCAGACACAACAGTCTGCTCTCCGTCAGTCCAAACAGAACCCTGCTCTCCGCTCAAGGTTCATCTGCGGCAGCTACTCTCTCTGTTCCAACTCGCTTTACTGCAAAGCGGTTCTGGTTCTGGTTCACATTCTGGGTCCGATGGACATCCCAACATCAGGTTACTTTCACATTTAAAAAACTTCAACCAGGAAAACTTTAAACAGCCAAAGAGAGAAAAGAAGCTGCTGAGTCACATGGTCCTCTGGGGTCACATGGATCAGGTCACATGGTCCTCTGGGGTCACATGGTCCTCTGGGGTCACATGGTCCTCTGGGGTCACATGGATCAGGTCACATGGTCCTCTGGGGTCACATGGTCCTCTGAGGTCACATGGTCCTCTGAGATCACATGATCCTCTGGGTCACATGATCCTTTGGGGTCATATGGTCCTCTGGGGTCACATGGTCCTCTGGGGTCACATGGTCCTTTGGGGTCACATGGTCCTCTGGAGTCACATGGTCCTCGGGAGTCACATGGTCCTCTGGGGTCACATGTTCCTGTGGGGTCACATGGTCCTCTGAGGTCACATGGTCCTCTGGAGTCACATGGATCAGGTCACATGGTCCTCTGGGGTCACATGGTCCTCTGAGGTCACATGGTCCTCTGAGATCACATGATCCTCTGGGTCACATGATCCTTTGGGGTCATATGGTCCTCTGGGGTCACATGGTCCTCTGGGGTCACATGGTCCTTTGGGGTCACATGGTCCTCTGGGGTCACATGGTCCTCTGAGGTCACATGGTCCTCTGAGGTCACATGGTCCTCTGAGATCACATGATCCTCTGGGTCACATGATCCTTTGGGGTCATATGGTCCTCTGGGGTCACATGGTCCTCTGGGGTCACATGGTCCTTTGGGGTCACATGGTCCTCTGGAGTCACATGGTCCTCGGGAGTCACATGGTCCTCTGGGGTCACATGGTCCTCTGGGGTCACATGGTCCTATGAAGTCACATGGTCCTCTGGGGTCACCTGGTCCTTTGGGGTCACATGGTCCTCTGGGGTCACATGGTTCTCTGGGGTCACATGGTCCTTTGGGGTCACATGGTCCTCTGGAGTCACATGGTCCTGTGGGGTCACATGGTCCTTTGGGGTCACATGGTCCTTTGGGGTCACATGGTCCTCTGGGGTCACATGGTCCTGAGGAGTCACATGGTCCTTTGGGGTCACATTGTCCTCTGGAGTCACATGGATCAGGTCACATGGTCCTCTGAGGTCACATGGTCCTCTGGAGTCACATGGTCCTCTGAGGTCACATGATCCTCTGGGTCACATGATCCTTTGGGGTCATGTGGTCCTCTGGAGTCACATGGTCCTCTGGAGTCACATGGTCCTCTGGGGTCACATGGTCCTCTGGAGTCACATGGTCCTCTCGGGTCTCATGGTCCTCTGGGGTTCATCCCTCATAATGGCAAACGGCTCCTAACAGTTCTGGTTCTGGTTCTGAGGTCCAGGCCTGTTCCCGGCCATCTTCAACCTGGCCAGTAATGCAGAGATCAGCAGCAACGCCACCTGTGGGGACCCAGAACCAGAGGTTTACTGCAAGCTGGTGGAACACGTTCCGGGTCGCAGAATCAAGAACCCACACTGCCCCAGATGTGATCCCAACTCTGTCCTTACTAAAGGTAAGAACCACCAGAACCTCTAGGTATAGTTCAACTGGGCTGGACCCAGTGGGCGGGGCCTAAGCTGACAGGAAGTAACACCCCCTCCTCTGTTTGCAGAGCGTCATCCAATCACGAACGCTATTGATGGAACCAATCAGTGGTGGCAGAGTCCGAGCATCAAGAACGGCCGTCAGTTTCACTGGATCACCATCACCCTGGACCTGAACCAGGTCAGAACAAGAACCACAAAACCTCCACACTAGGGATCCGGTCACCATGGTAACCTGAGTCTTAGCATTGATATGTTAGCATTAACAGATTGGCATCAAAATTTTAGCATTGAAATATTAGCCTGCTGAGTGCTGCAGAGCTCAGGTGCCATGGAAACCTGAATCCTCCTCAGGTCATGTGACTTTGTTTACCTGTTCAGATATTTCAGGTTGCTTACATCATCATCAAAGCAGCCAATTCTCCACGACCAGGTGAGAGCAGCACCTGTCGACTGTTCACCTGTCTGTCCTCCTGTCTGTTTACCTGCTCATCTGTGAACACCTGTCAGGTAACTGGATCCTTGAACACTCTCTGGATGGTGTGACCTTTGACCCCTGGCAGTACTACGCCATAAGTGACTCGGAGTGTTTGCATCGCTACAACATCACACCGAGATTTGGACCGCCGACCTACAGGAGCGACACCGAGGTCATCTGTACGTCCTACTACTCCAGACTGAACCCACTGGAGCACGGAGAGGTGAGACAGGCTGTGCAGCCATCTGTCTGTAACCGTCTGTCTGTAACCGTCTGTCTCTACCTGTCTGTCTGTAACAATCTGTCTCTACCCGTCTGTCTGTAACCTGTCTGTCTGTAACCGTCTGTCTCTACCTGTCTGTCTGTAACAGTCTGTCTGTAACCTGTCTGTCTGTAACCGTCTGTCTGTAACCTGTCTGTCTGTAACCATCTGTCTGTAACCATCTGTCTCTACCTGTCTGTCTGTAACAGTCTGTCTGTAACCGTCTGTCTGTAACCTGTCTGTCTGTAACCGTCTGTCTGTAACCGTCTGTATGTAACGTCTGTCTGTAACCATCTGTCTGTAACCGTCTTTCTGTAACCTGTCTGTCTGTAACCGTCTGTCTCTACTTGTCTGTGTGTAACCGTCTGTCTGTAACCTCTCTGTCTGTAACCTG
>CAEFZX010011385.1:14251-35671 GCA_903066825.1 Alfaro cultratus
TGTAACCGTCTGTCTGTAACCGTCTGTCTCTACCTGTCTGTGTGTAACCGTCTGTCTGTAACCGTCTGTCTCTACCTGTCTGTGTGTAACTGTCTGTCTGTAACCTGTCTGTCTCTACCTGTCTGTGTGTAACCGTCTGTCTCTACCTGTCTGTCTCTACCTGTCTGTGTGTAACCGTCTGTCTCTACCTGTCTGTCTGTAGCCGTCTGTCTGTAACCGTCTGTCTGTAACCTGTCTGTCTGTAACCGTCTGTCTGGAACCGTCTGTCTGTAACCGTCTGTCTGTAACCGTCTGTCTGGAACCGTCTGTCTGTAACCGTCTGTCTCTACCCTACCCCTCTACCTGTCTCACAGATCCACACCTCTCTGATTAACGGTCGTCCTGGATCAGATAATTTGACCCCTGACCTCTTGAACTTTACATCGGCTCGTTACATCAGAGTGAGGCTTCAGAGAATCAGAACCCTTAATGCTGATCTGATGACGCTGAGCGTCCACGACCCGCGGGACATGGACCCCATCGTGACCCGGAGGGTAAGACTGGCAGCGGTCCAACCGGCGGCACAGGAAGCGGCTCTGGTCTTATCTGTCTGCTCTCTTCCCAGTATTATTACTCCATCAAGGACATCTCCGTAGGCGGGATGTGCATTTGCTACGGACACGCCAAGAGCTGCCCGCTGGACCCGGTTACCAAGGTAACAGCATACCTGCAACTGCTCAGATCGCACCTGGACACTGTCAGACAGGTGAGCTCAACTCCTCTGTCTGTATTTTCACAGAAACTGAAGTGTGTGTGTGAGCACAACACCTGTGGGGAAAACTGTAACGAGTGTTGCCCTGGTTACCATCAGCTGCCATGGCAACCAGGAACCCTTTCTGAAGGAAACACCTGTGAAAGTGAGACACCTTAAAAGACGCCAGAGGATCCCTCATTAAGGACGATTACAGTCTCTGTCCCTACCTGTCTCTCTCAGAGTGTAACTGTCACAACAAAGCCAGCGACTGTTTCTACAACCAGACCGTCTCTGACCTCGGCCTCAGTCTAAACCGTCATGGCGTCCGCCGGGGGGGCGGAGTCTGTATCGACTGCCAGCAAAACACAACTGGGACCAACTGTGAGAGCTGCAGGGACGGATACTACAGACCGGCCGAGGTACCGGCGGTGCTGAGGCTGTTGGGTCGGTGCTTCCAGTGGTTCTGATGGTTCTGTTAATGGTTTGGTGGTCATAATGTGTGCAGGCGTCTCCGTACTCTGATTTGCCCTGTGTGGAGTGCAACTGCGACCTGAGAGGATCCAGATCATCAGTTTGCCGCAGAGACGACATAGAACCAGGTAGGTTCCTTCAACTGGTCCTGATGCTTGACCCGACTTCCAGCGGTGGAGCCCTGCAGGGGCTCTGATGGTGGCGGTCCGATGGTCTGATGGCAGCGGTCCGATGGTCTGATGGCGGCGGTCCGTGTGTCCAGGTGTGTCCGTGGGTCAGTGCCAGTGTAAGGATGGGTTCTCAGGTCGGCGCTGTGACCGCTGTGCATTCGGGTTCAGGGATTTTCCCGCCTGCGCTCGCTGTGAGTGCAACCTGACAGGAAGCACCAACAGCGACCCGTGCAGCTCCTGCACCTGCAAGGTAAGCCCTGATCTCCAGCAGCGGTCTGAGGACTCCGGTAACCTTGTGACCTGCGGTTGCTCCTCAGGTGAACGTGATGGGGGTCCACTGTGATCAGTGCAAACCGGGCTTTTACAACCTGCAGCAGCAGAACCCTCTGGGCTGCACCGACTGCTTCTGCTTTGGTGTTTCTGACGTCTGTCAGAGTTCAGATTGGTCCGTCATGCAGGTAACACACCTCACCTGAGCCCAGGTCTGATCCGTCTCACCTTGGCAAACATGGAGGTTTCTCTGTCCAGGTGGTTCTTTCAGACGCTGTCCTCCGACCTTCTGACCCCGTCCAAGCTGCTCTGGATGTCCATGGAAACGACCTTGGCATCCCCAGCAATGCATCCTCCACCGCTGCACACAAACACAGGCTGGTTTGGGCGGCGCCCCACCATTTCCTTGGCAACAAGGTGAGCTAGGTCCGACCCGCCGCTGGTTCTGGTGGTCTTGTCTTCTGAGTCTCTCCTGTCTGCAGCTGGTGTCCTTCGGGGGACGGCTCGTCTTCTCCGTGGTTTATGACGTCGCCCCGGAAAACCGGGACCAGACCCTACCTGTCCTCTCTGATGTCATCATGCAGGTGAGCTAGAGCCCGCCTCCGCACCTGGAGACTAACCAGTAACGATTGGTTTCTTTGTTTCCAGGGTAACGGCCAGACTCTTCGTCTCTCGCCTCCTCTGCTCCTCTTCCTCTCGCCACTGGCAGAGCAACCCGTTGCCATGGAGATTTACCCAGACGGGTTCGTAGACGACCGAACCGGAGGCCCAGTAACACGACATGACCTGCTGCTGGTTCTGACAGACCTGACCCGCCTGTCGGTTCGGGTCCATCTGAACACTTCCACTGAAGGACCGATACGGTGAGGACCAGTTCCGATGGTTCTGACTGGTCTGGAGGAGGTTCTGCTGGACCCCTCAGGACAAACGCTGTCCGTCTCATCTGGTTCTGCTCTCCAGGCTCGGTTCGGTCTCTTTGGATGTCGCCAGTTCTGGTTCAGGTTCTGGAGTTCGGGCGGTCGTTGTGGAGACGTGTGAATGTCCAGCAGGTTACAGCGGAACCTCCTGTGAGGTCAGCAGGTTTCTGATCTTCCGGTTCTGGTCCTGGTTCCGGTCCGGACTGGACTAACCTGGCTTGTGTGTTCCAGTCGTGCCTCCCTGGGTTCTACCGGGTCGGGGCGGTTCTGTTCGGAGGGAACTGCATGCAGTGTGAGTGTGGCGGCCGCTCCGCCTACTGTGACATCACTGGAGTCTGTCAGGTGAGTCTGGACCAATCAGCAGCAGCCGAGCCCCACCTGCAGCCAGCTGACCTTTGACCTGTCCACCTCAGGGCTGCAGCCACAACACCACTGGCCCCCACTGTGAACTCTGCATTCCTGGTTTCTATGGCGACCCGACCAACGGCGACTGCCGGCTCTGTCCATGTCCTCTAACAGAGCCGTCCAACAGGTGAGTCCCACCTGAAGCAGACCGTCTCACCTGTCTCTCTGGTCTCACCTGTCTCCTCTGGTCTCACCTGTCTCCTCTGGTCTCACCTGTCTCCTCTGGTCTCACCTGTACTCTCCAGTTTCAGTCCTACCTGTGTGGTGGAGTCGTCGGGTCAGGTGTCATGTGACCGGTGCCAGCCCGGCTACGCGGGGTCAAACTGTGAGAGGTGAGGGTCTCAGGTGTTCCCAGGTGCAGCAGCTGATCCGTCAGAAAGACTTCCTGTTTGTCCTTCTGCTCCTGTCCAGGTGTGCCAATGGTTTCTACGGTAACCCACAGGTGGTGGGTGGGGCCTGTGTTAGCTGTGAATGTAACGGTAACGTTAATGTGAGCGAGGCTGGTTACTGCGACGCTGTGACCGGGGAGTGTCTGCGTTGCCTCGGCAACACAGCAGGAAAACACTGCGAGGCATGCCGTCCTGGTTACTATGGCGACGCAGTCATCGCCAAGGATTGCAAAGGTGAGTGTCTACTCCCTCGGTTCTGTGAGACAGAACCGAGGGTGATGTCACACAGTGATGTCACATCACTGACAGTGGGCGGGGCTTGTTCTTGCAGACTGCGGCTGTGATGTCAACGGCTCTTCCTCCAGTGTTTGTGACATCACAACCGGTCAGTGTGTGTGCCGAGAGAATGTGACGAGACGCACCTGTGACCGCTGCCAGGTAACACACGCATGCACACGCACACCCACACACACACACACACACACACACACACACACACACACACCCACACACACACCCACACACACACACACACACACACACACACACACACACACACACACACACACACACACACACACACACACACACACCCACCCACACACACACACACACACACTCAGCTAACTGCTCTGCTCCTTTCTCAGTCGGGGTTCTTCGGGCTACATAGTGGGCGGGGCTGTCTGCCCTGCGTCTGCAGCAAATCAGGATCTGTCTCTGAGTCATGTGACCAGGATGGGCGGTGCCGCTGCACTGAGGGTGTAGCTGGAGACAAGTGTGATCTTTGTAGTCGTGGTTACTACGGTTACCATGGCAGAAACTGCACAGGTGAGAGGTGTGACGGCATGTCAGTGAGCGGTCGCCGTTCTGCTGTCTCATCGGTGGCTTTCTGATCTCCCAGCATGCATCTGTGATCACACCGGGGGAAACTGTAACCCCGACAGCGGAGAGTGCACCTGCCCCCCTAACACGGAGGGAGACACCTGCGACAGGTGTGAGACAGGCTACTGGGGTCATGACCCCAGCACAGGGTGCAAGGTAAACTCAAACACACACACACACACACACCTGTGATAGGTGAGCGGCCGTAACCCCCTTGTCCCTGCAGCCGTGCAGCTGCAGCGCAGCAGGAAGCTCCGCCCCCCGGTGCCACCTGCTCAGTGGACAATGTCCCTGCAGGGACGGCTTCTCTGGCAGGTCATGTGACCGCTGTGCACCTGGTTACTATGGTTACCCAGCATGCTCAGCGTGCGACTGCGACTCGGCAGGAACCAACGAGACGGTCTGCAATAAAACGCTCGGCGTGTGTGAGTGCGGATGGACCGGAGATTGTGTGTGCAAGGTAAGAACCAGAACCGGCTCCAGGTCAGTTGATGCAGCCAATCAGACCTTTACTTCCTGTTTGATGTCCGTCCAGGCCGGCGTGTCGGGTCGGCGCTGTGAGGAGTGTGTTTCCGGCTGGTTCGCTCTGTCCGACCAGAACCCCAATGGATGTTCTGACTGTTTCTGTTCTGGACTCAGCAAAGACTGTGAGGAGCAGGGAGGGCTGACCCAAGTCCCTGTGAGTACTGCACCAATACTGGATCAATACTGGATCAATATTGGATCAGTACAACACCAATGCCATAATAATAATACATATTATTATTAGTTATTATTTCTGCAGTCCACAGATGGACTACAACCACCATGTCTCCTCCCTGCAGGTCGGTCTGGGTCCTGTTCTGTCATTGGTCAGCCTGTCCAGTCAGCAGAGTGTAGTATCTGGAGTCTACCAGCAGGGCGGCGACATGCTGCTCGACACGCGCCAGTTAAACAGTAGTGGGCTCGCTGGTCCCCTCTACTGGAGGCTTCCCCCCCAGACTGAAGGGAACCAGGTACAGTGACCTGTTTGTTTCATGTTACTTTGAACCGGCTGAAGTTCCCGCCTGTTTCTGTGCAGCTGATGTCGTACGGCGGCCTGCTCTCTTACATCATCACTTTCTACGCTGAGGACGGCTCAGGACTGTCCAATCAGGAGCCTCAGGTGCTCATGAGGGGCGGAACCCTGAGGAAGCACACCATATTCACTGATGTGGTTGCCCCTAGCAACGGCATCGTCACTCAGCACGACATCAGGCTGACGGAGGTAGGGAATCAAGGCATCCTGTGTAACATCAGTTTCAAAACAACACAGGAGGTGACTGGTTCTGGTTCTGACTGGTTCTGGTTCTTATTGGTTCCGTTTCACAGCACACATGGAAATATTTCAACTCGGTGTCTCAGAGGGCAGTGACCCGGGCGGACTTTATGTCCGTCCTCAGTAAGGTCCAGGACGTCCTCATAAAGGCCTCGTACGGAACCGGGCTCCAGCAGAGCAGGTAAACCAATACACACACACACACACACACACACACACACACACACACACACACACACACACACACACACACACACACACACACGCTCTGACATCACTTTCCTCTTCTTTCATGAAGGATTTCTAACGTCACCATGGAGACAGCTGTGAGGGCGGAGTCAGATTCCTCTCAGGAAAAGGCCAGACTGATCGAGTCGTGTCTCTGTCCACAGGGATACAGCGGCCTGTCCTGTCAGGTAATCATTATTGATACCCCTCAAAACTCCATCAGAACCCAACCAAGTCTTGTCACAGCTTCAGAAGGAGACCCAAGGGATCTGTTTTCAGACCTTCAGATCAGAAATACTGATTCCAGGTAAAAACTAGAGAAAAATCAAGTTTGTTCACTTAAAACATTTGAATTTGGATAAAAACAGCAGGGTGTCATCAGCGTAAAGAGTGATTTTTCCAACACTGAGCCCTCAGGAACCACCAAACACACAACTCAGGCAGATATTTACATAAAGACTAAACCTATTTCCTCCCTGCTGACAATGAGGCTAATTGGTTCCTGGCTTCACCACAACTCAGAAGTTTACATACGCCAGACCCTCAAACATTTGACAATGATGTCAGAGATCTGATTGTTAAATCAATGAGGTTCCTGTTATGACATCATGAAGAAAACATCAGAACTTCCAAAAAGAACCGGATCAAGTGAAACAAGCCTAGTGCCAGAAATCCCTGGTGGTAATCCTGATTCATCTTCAGAACATCCAATATGACAGCATTCTAGTTTATATGAAGTGTTTTATTTTGAAAGGACTCCGTGGCATCCCTGTTGGTCCTGGTCCATTGACAAAGTACAGTTATTATGACAAAAACTAAAGGAGATGGTTCTTTAAATGATCTGGTTCCTAGTGGGTCCAAAGTCCAACATGAAGGTTTAGATGAAGCTAACTGAGAGAACTCTTCTGGATCAGAACAGTTCTTTTTCCTGACCCGTCTCTCTCTGACTTGTTTTTCTGCAGGTCTGTTCAGCAGGTTTCTTCCGCCAGCCTCAGTCAGAACTTCCTGCTCAGAGTCTGAAGACCATGATGGTGCGTCCATGTCTTCCATGTCACTGCAACAACCACAGTGCGTCTTGTGACCCGGAGACAGGAGACTGTCAGGTAACGTCCGAGTTCAGGGTGAACACGAGTCTTTCAGAAAGAGCGCCTCCTGGTGATGAAACTTTAAACTTTCAGGACTGCCAGCATCACACCAGTGGGCGGCGATGTGACGTCTGCTCCCCAGGTTACTATGGAAACGTCAGCGGCTCCATCAGTGACTGCTCTCCTTGTGCCTGCCCCCTGGTGGACAACAGGTAAACTGCACCATTCATGCTTACCCTAGTCCTTTACTCCGAGTTCTAACGAGTCTCTTCTCCAGTTTCAGTCCCTCCTGCGTGTCAGCCTCCGGAGGTTTCCGCTGCACTTCCTGTCTGACAGGATATGAAGGCAGACACTGCGAGAGGTCAGTCTTTACTCCCACTGAGGTCACATGACTCACCCACTGTGATGTCACGGGCCTCTCTTTCCTGCAGGTGCTCTCCTGGTTACCATGGTAACCCCACCGTGCCAGGCGGGCTCTGTCTGCCGTGCGGCTGCAGTGGGTGGGGCTCCCTCCATCAGGTGTGTGATGACCTCACAGGACGCTGCCAGTGCAAGCCTGGGGTCAGAGGTCAGTCATGTGACCAGTGTGAGGAGCGCCACGCCCTGCAGCAAGAGCAGTGTGTGTGTGAGTAACTGCCCCCCCCCCCCCCACACACACACACAGGTGTCAGCGCTCTGAGGTACCAGCTGCGTCTCTTCTCACCAGCTTGTGATGACGGCTGCAGCGCCGTTCTCCTTGACGACCTGGACCGCCTTAACGACCACTTCCTGTCTGTCAACCTGAGCACTGTCGCCATTGCGCCGTACCGCCAACTGGTGCTGCTGGAGAACCTGGCCAAAGACTTCACGGTAAACAGTGACCAGGTCTAAGTGGTTCCGAGTCGACCCGAGTCTCTGGTGACTGAAGCGTGTCCTGCTGTGTCCAGGTGAACGTTTCTCCAAACAGAACCAGAGCGTCTCACCTGTCCAGACTGGATGAGGACTTGCATCACCTGACCTTTGACCTCAGCGCTTTGCAGCAGCAGGTAGACACACCTCAACACCTTGGAGAAAACCAGCCAGAACATTATGACCACCTGCAGGAGGAAGCCCCATGTTAGGCAGATCAGATTAACTTCTAGACATGAAAGGTCAGGGGTCAGGTGATGACGGTGTTCTGTGTTCTGATTGGTCAGGTGACACGTCTGTCTGGGAGCCTCAGGGATTTTCTCACCTCCACCAACAACAGCTGGTCCCTCAGTGAGCTGCTACTGCAGAGAGTCAGCAGCCTGCAAGACGAGACTCAGGGAACCAGAGATGGTGATAATAAATAATAACAATAATAATTATTATTATTAGTAGTAATAATAATAATAATAATGACTAGAAATCTTTTACCTCGTTACCCTCACCTGGGTGCCAACGGTCCGGAGTCAGGAAGTATTCAGTCTAATGCCAGCGATCTGATTGGTTCAGTGCTGCAGAAAGAGGCGGGGCTTCTGAACCAGACCAATGACGATGAGCTGACTGAGGATGCCGCCGGCCATCTAGAGGAGGCGGAGTCTAGGCTACAGCGCCTCAGAGGAATCAACCTGACAGCCGCCAGGTCGGCAGCCAATCAGGAGCTCAGGTGGGTGTGGTAGCTCCGCCCCCTGGGTTTAAACCAATCAGAGACTGTGTGAGTCGCTCCGTGTCTGCAGGCTCTCCGAGGCTGTGCTCCGCTCGCTGCAGATGGACTTCCTGTCCAGGTGGCCTGCAGGTGAAGACAGGCTCCGCCCCTTCAGCAACTCCCTGGGCGTTGCCATGACAACGCTGCAGCATGCACAGGCTCCTCTTGGCGAAGCGGCAGAGCGAAACTCAGAGACAGAGAAGCTCCTGGATGCTGCAGGCACTCTGCAGCGCCACCTTCAGGTGAGCCCCAGCAGCAGACAGGTGGGTCATGTGACCTTCGCCCTGCAGTCATGTGATCTGGTTCTGGTTCTATGTGGGCCAGGCGGCCCGGCAGAACCTGAGTTCTGCGTTGGTGGCGGTTCACAAGCTGATGGAGGACAGCCAGACGTTGCAGGAGGACGCCGTCAGTCTGAGCGCCCAACTGACCAACCGCAGCGCGGTGAGACGCCCCGCCCACCAGGTAACCTGCAGCCGGCAGCGGCGGTGACTGATGCGCTGCCTCTACCTGTCCAGCAGGTGGAGCTCCTGGCCAGCCAGCTGGACCAGCTGCGTCTGGCGCTCAGGAGACACGTGGAAGTTTTGCTGGTCGGCCTGAAAACCAACAGCGCTCTGGAAAACGTTCAGCGAGCCGAAGGCCACGCCCACCAGCTGCAGAGCCACGCCCACTCGCTGCATAGGTGATGAGTGTGTGTGTGTGTGTGTGTGTGTGTGTGTGTGTATGTGTGTGTGTGTGTGTGTGTGTGAGAGAGTTTCTTCATTAAAACGTTTTGTCCTTCAGTTCCATGATGTCAGTGGTCAACGGGTCCCAAAGCCCCGCCCCCTTGGCGCTCCTGGGTGATGACATCATCCAGCGGGTTGGCTCCGCCCACCAGGAAGCTGGATCAGCCCTGATGGCTGCCTCGCTCGCCCTCCACCTGGTACTGGTCTCAGCAGCGGAGCTCCAGGTAATGGAGGAGCCGTTTCACCTGACCGCTCTGTGTTTCAGACCGGCCAATCAGAGCAGATGCTGGCAGTGGAGGGCGGAGTCAGGCCTAACGTGGCCTTCAGGGTCCTAGAGGAGAGTCGGCAGGTCAACGCAACGGCTACAGGTGTGTGGGGAACTGGACCTGGGTCAGAGGTCAAGAGGTTCTTCTCTGGTTCTGTCTGGTTCTTCTCTGGTTCTGACTGGTTCTTCTCTGGTTCTGACTGGTTCTTCTCTGTTTCTGTCTGGTTCTGACTGGTTCTTCTCTGGTTCTGTCTGGTTCTTCTCTGGTTCTGACTGGTTCTGACTGGTTCTGACTGGTTCTTCTCTGGTTCTTCTCTGGTTCTGACTGGTTCTTCTCTGGTTCTGTCTGGTTCTGACTGGTTCTTCTCTGGTTCTGACTGGTTCTTCTCTGGTTCTGTCTGGTTCTGACTGGTTCTTCTCTGGTTCTGTCTGGTTCTTCTCTGGTTCTGACTGGTTTTTTTCTGTTTCTGTCTGGTTCTGACTGGTTCTGTCTGGTTCTGACTGGTTCTGTGTGGTTCTGACTGGTTCTTCTCTGGTTCTGACTGGGTTCTGACTGGTTCTTGTCGGTGGTTAAACAGATCCCATCCCTTCTAGAGACTGTCAGAAAACATCAGCAGCTCATCAAAATGTCTTCCTGTCCTCAGAGATGCAGGCCAACGTTTCCATGGTAACCACCAAACTGCAACTGGCCAGAGGTGGCGTGGAGAACTGCAGCCGTCTGCTCCATCAGCCAATCAGAGAGCTGCAGCAGCTTCCTTCTGGTGAGTCACCTCTGATGGTTCTGTGTGATGATGATGATGAAGATAATGATGATGAAGTTGATGATGATGATCATGATGTTGGTGATGATGAAGTTGATGATGGTGATAATGATGATGAAGATGATGATGAAGATAATGTTGGTGATGATGATGAAGATAATGGTGATGATGATGATGGTGATGATGAAGTTGTTGATGATGATGATGATGATGATGAAGATAAAGATGGTGATGATGATGAAGATAATTATGATGATTATGATGGTGATGAAGATAATGATAGTGATGATGATGAAGATGATGGTGATAAAGATGGTAATGATGATGAAGATAATGATGGTGACGATGATGGTGATGATGAAGATGGTGATGATGAAGGTAATGATGATGATGGTGAAGATAAAGATAGTGATGATGGTGATGATGATGATGGCGACGATGATGATGATGATGGTGATGATGGTAAGGATGATGGTGATGATGAAGATGGTGATGATGAAGATAATGATGGTGATGATGATGATGAAGATGATGACGGTGACGGTGATGATGATGATGGTGACGATGATAATGATGATGATGGTGATGATGATGGTGATGATGATGATGGTGATGATGAAGATAATGATGGTGATGATGAAGATAATGATGGTGATGATGAAGATAATGATGGTGATGATGATAATGCTGATGGGGACGATGATGATGCTGATGGTGACGATGGTGATGATGATAATGATGGTGATGATGAAGATGATGGTGATGATGAAGATGCTGATGGTGACGATGGTGATGGTGATAATGATGGTGATGATAATAATGATGGTGATGATGAAGATGATGGTAACGATGATGATGATGATGGTGACGATGGCGATGATGATAATGATGGTGATGATGAAGATAACGATGATGATGATGGTGATGATGGCATCATGGAAACCGGCCGTCTGCTGCAGGTTCATCCAGGCCGGCTCAGCTCCAGGCTGAACAGGCTCACTCCAGGCTGCAGGGGGCGCTGCTGAGGCTGCAGGGACTCCGGCTGCAGCTGCAGAACTCTTCCTCTGTGGTGGAAAAGACCCACATCACCGTGAGGGAGACCAACGGCCTGATGGGTCGGGCCCAGGCTACAGGTGAGACTTCGCCGGCCAGGTTCAAAACGACAAAACCGAGCAGGGAGATAACACTTCCTGCTTCCTGTTTGCTCAGCCATTGAGGTTCAGCGCAGGCTGGAGGAGGCGGAGCATCGCACACAGCAGCTGTTGGAGAGACTGAAGCCGCTGAGCATGCTGGGAAAAACCCTGAGCAGGAATCTGTCGGACATCAGAGAACTGATCGATCAGGCCAGAAGACAGGCGGCGTCGGTACGGACTGGTCTATACTGGTCTATACTGGATTAAAATGGTTTAGACCGGCAGCCTCAGTACTGAGATGCCTTCACACCCAGATCCTGGTAGACTGGTTAAGGTTCAGATCAGTTCAGACCAGTTCAGAGAGCTGGTCTGAACTGGCAGCAACAAAACAAAAAATCCAGAACTGTTCTAAAAATCAAAAAGGTTACACTCTGTTTGACTAAAACTGACCTCTGATTGGCTAAAAAGACAGCAAACTTCATGGCACTTCCTGTCTGTTAGAAAACAACTTCCTGTTCGTTTTGTCCAAATAAAGAAGCAGTTGGACTTGACAACAGTAAACAACAGACTCATCAGCATAGAGATGAACAAACTTTTCAGTTCTGAGCCTTGCTGTTCCTGAAATGGATCCTTGAGGTTCTCCATTTGGTCCTCATCCATCCGGTTCAAAGCTCACCATCCAATGTCCATCTGCAACTTCACCACTAGGTGTCACTGCGTTGTTGTGAGGAAGTTAATGTGCTTATGATGTCATCAGATAAAGGTGGCGGTCCAAGCAGACAGAACCTGCGTTCGATCCTACAGACCGCCGGTTCAGTCCAGCAACTTCAACACTCTGAGTCTGGTTCTGAAGACTTCCCGTCCAAACAACCTGCTGTTCTACCTGGGCAGCAACACCACAGTACGGCCACACACATACACACACACACACACACACACACACACACACACACACACACACACACACACACACACACACACACACACACACACATCAGGATTCATTCTGACCTCAACCTGGTGTGTTCTTGGTTCAGGTGGACTTCCTGGCAGTAGAGATGTATCATGGGAAGGTTTCCTTGCTGTGGAACCTGGGTTCTGGAACAACCCGACTGCAGTTTCCTGAAACAGACATTGACAACAACCGATGGACCAAAATCAACGCTACGCGGTAGAAAACCTCTGAACAGATCTGGATTTGGGCCCCTTCTGTCTGGCTGATGATGTCATCTGTGATGTCATCAGATTCGGGGCGCACGCCGCTCTGTCCGTCCAACAGCTGGACTCTGGGTCGGCTCCTCTGCCGGCAGTGACGTCCTCTTCTCCAGGATCATCGCGAGTTTTGGACATTGACAGAAACACGGTGATTCACATCGGAGGAATGGGAGCTCTCACTCAGGTAGCCCTCTGTCAGGTGGACAGGTGTGTGTGTCAGGACTGTCAGGTGATAACTGCGTGTGTTACGGCAGCGTCCTGCAGGGCTGCACTCGTCCTCCTTCCAGGGATGCCTGGGGGAAGCTTCGCTGAATGAGCGGAACATCGGCCTGTGGAGCTATGTCAGTCGGGAGGGCCGGTGTGGCGGCTGCTTCAGCAGGTAAACTTCAGATCAACACAACGTGCTTAACGACACCGAGCTCCTTCTCACCTGTCTCCGTCCACGTGCGTGTCCCAGTCCCCAAGCAGAGGAGACATCTTTCTACTTTGACGGCTTGGGGTTCTCTGTGGTCCAGAAGTCTCTGAAAGCCACGTCCACCTCCATCGTCCTGCTGTTTAAGACTCTGTCTCCAAATGGACTGCTGCTCTACCTGGCCTCCAACAACACGGTACCACACACACAAACATCAAGGGCTTTTACTCTGGAGGGACACACACAAAGACTTCACTTCCTGTTTCCTTCAGAGAGACTTCCTGTCTCTAGAACTGGTTGAGGGTCATGTCCGTCTGGCGTTTGACCTGGGCTCAGGGGGTCTGGTCCAGACCTCCAACAGGAAGTACAACACTGGAGTTTGGTTCAAGGTCACCCTGCAGAGGAACAAGCGCAAAGGTAGATCCAGGAACCCAGCAGCTGACTGCTTCAGGTGGACGTCCCACGTCGCGCTGACTGTGGACTCTGGCTCTGTCCAGGTTACCTGTCCGTCATGGCGGCAGGCCAATCATCGGAGAAGGAGGTGTTGGAGGCCGAGTCTCCAGGAACCGCTTCGGACCTGAACCGCTATGACCTCGACCCCATCTACATCGGAGGGTTTCCTTCATCCAGACCAATCAGGTTGGTTAGCTGAAGATCACATGAGACAATGTGGACATCTATTCTGTCCTCACCTGACTGTCTCTGTGGTTGCTAGGCGACAGGTAGTGTCCCGGGCATACATTGGCTGTATAAAGAACGTGGAGATTGCTCGTTTGAACTTTGACCTGCTGAAGGACGCATTCGGGGTCCGGAAGGGTTGCGTTCTGAAGGTACGTTACCTGGACTTAGATTAGGTTCCTTACAGCAGTCCCCCCTCCCAGGACAATCAGGGATCAATAACTTGATCTGTTGTTTATCACCAGGCGGTGCGGAGTGTCTCTCTGTTGTCTGGAGGTTTCGTCCAGATCGCTCCTCCATCATTCGGTCAGGAGGCGGAGCTTCTCTTTACCTTCTCCTCCAGCAACCAATCAGGAGTGTTGCTGGCGGCCTTCAGTGACGAGCGAGCGCACCGACAGGTGAGACCCACTCAGGTCATGTGATGCACCAATGATGCAGCGTGGTCACCTGCTGTCCTCTCTGTCCACAGTACTTCCTGTCCCTTCACCTGGTGTCAGGTGGTGTGGAGGCAGAGCTCGGGGACGTGGGCGGAGCCACTCGGAAGGTTAAAGTTTTGAAGTCTGGTGGAGGATCATTCGGTGATGGAAGGGAACACTCAGTTGTTATGACTGTCAACAGGAAGTATGTGTTGCCATGGAAACAATCCCCTGCACTTGCCAACGGTCCCACCTGAACAAGCCTTGTCCCTGTCTCCAGGTCTCTATCCCTCCAGGTGGACGATGAGCACCTGAAGTCTGCGTCTCTGATGCTTGGAGGCTTTTCTCGGCTGACTCCATCCTCTCTTTTCATTGGTGGGCTCCCGCCGGAGAAGGAGTCCCGTCTGCCAATCAGATTGCGAGTTTCATCCCAGGGCTTCAGGGGCTGCATCCATCACCTGGTGGTGGGCGGAGCGTAAGTCCTTGTCTCTCACCGAGCCGCCGCCCGCTGTCTCTGATTGGCTAATGGTTTTGGTCTGCAGGCTTGTGGACCTATCGGTTGCAGTCAGGTACAAGGGGGCGGAGCTTAACAGCTGCCTGTTGGAGCGGAGCACGGCGGGGACTGTGCTTCCTGATGACCCGGGCATTGAGTCGACGCCCGCACACCTGCCTTTAACTCCGCCCACACACCTGAGCGCCCTGACAGCTGCAGCGCTAACAGTAAGCACAGTGTTTACTAGTGATGCAGATGTGAGCTCCGTGCTGATTGGTCGGTGATCTAAGGTGGGTGATTGGTTTGTGTTGAAGTGTGCGGCGGAGCAGGAAGCATCCTTCCTGCCGTCGGCGGCGCAGTTTGGTTTGTCCAGCCACAGTCACATGACCTTCCTCATCAACCCCGGCGCCTTCAGGAAGAGGTTGGTCTCCATGACGACAGGGTGGGGGGATTTGGACTGGTCCCCAGATTCTCTGATGCTGTGTCGTGTCTCTTGGTCGTCAGTGTGTCGGTGAGGTTGTCGGTTCGAAGCCGGGCTCAGGACGGCCTCATGCTCCTCCTGTCTGACGCCAAGCAGATGGACTTTGTCGTCCTCGGTCTGAGAGGGGGACGGGTCAGGCTGTCCGCCGACCTGGGGAAAGGCCCCGCCTCCGTCCTGTCCACCGCTGTCAACGATGGACACTGGCACTCTGTGAGTCAATCTCCAGAAGGACGTCTGCAGGGTCCAGAGCCGGACCGGGATTTGAACCCTGCCCTGTCCCTCCGTCTCTCAGGTGAACGCCGAGGTGAGCCGGAGGTCCGTGTCCCTGACGGTGGACAGCTCCCGTCCCGCCACTGCCTCAATCAAAGGAAACCACCTGGACGTGGACAGGACGCTGTTCCTTGGAGGGTTACCTGTCGGTGTGAACGGCCGGAGAATCGGCGTAAGTCTCCTCATGACATCACACACATTTTACACCAATCAAGAGCCAGCAGAGTGGAGATCTGCCCGACGACACACAAACGTCTACCGAGTTCAAGAGCTACAGACCAAGTGAGCTGGACCTGGCTGAAGCTGTCTCCATGTCTGTCCCTCAGGTCAGCAGCAGTCTCCCAGGTTGTCTTCGGTCTGTCAGTCTCAACGGTACCATGTTGGATTTGTCCAAGCCGTTATCACAGCATGATGTCACTTCCTGCTTCACCAAGGATCAGACAGGAAGTTATTTCAATGGCAGTGGACATGCTGAGCTCAGTGAGTCCTCCAGCTCTTCTTCAGTCCACGGTGTCTCTGGTTGGACGCTGTTGAGGGTGGCGGGGCGGGTTCGGTCCTGACCAGATGCCCAGGTGACCCTCTGTTTGTTCCTGCAGTGCATGATGGGTATAAGGTTGGCGCTGACATGGCGGTATCTCTGGAGTTCCGGACCAGCCAATCAGAAGGCGTCTTCCTGGGCATCAGCAGCGCCAAGGTGGACGCCGTCGGCCTGGAGATGGTGGACGGACAGGTGATCCCGAGCGGCTAAGGTAAAGACAGGTGTAGCCATGGTAACGGTGCTGAGGTGAGGCCCTCTCTCTCCTCAGGTGGTGTTCAATGTGAACAATGGGGCGGGCCGCGTGGCGCTGCGCTCCACGGGCCCCGTGCTCTGCGACGGACACTGGCACCACCTGGTGGCCAGAAAGACGAAGCACAGCCTGACACTGACCGTGGATGGGACACAATACAGCGCCGCTAACCCCTACCCACAATCCACCTCTGCTGAGACCAACAACCCCGTCTACCTGGGCGGGGTTCCAGGTGAGAGCAGCAGGTTCTGACCCGTTTCTGTTGGTTCTGGTTCTGACCAGTGATGTCAGTATTACGAGTAATCTAATTCAAATCCAGTAATCTGATTTAAGTTACTTAATTTTTTTTCCTCGTGGCGTCTTGAGTTAGTCGCTGCCGTTTCTATCTGACAGCATCAGCAGTGACAAAAACAAACATGGAAAAGAGGTGCACATTTTGCTGCTGAAAAAACAGGAACTATTTTGAGTTTCTGTGGCCAAGTCCGATTATTCTAAGCAGTTTTGGGCTCATTTTTAAATGTGAAGTTGTTCATTTGGGCTTGTAAATAAGCAGAGACACATAATCAACCCCAGAATGTGTCTGACATCCAGGTAGGTCCAGCCAGGCTCTTCCTGTCCATCATTTCCCAGATGATCCATCTCGCTGTGCCTTTGTTAATGTCAATATATTTGCTGTGAAAATATTAAAACTGCAAACATCGAGACTAATGTGAACAACGCAATAAACGTGAAAACAGCCACGAAAATCTGTGCAACCGTCAGAGTTGTAGAGCGGCAGGAGGAGCTCTGTGCTCTGACAGCAAACACAGGGCCGTAACGCAGAACCTGGAGGCTGGGGCAGGGAGGGGGTCTAAAATTGTATTTATAGTTTTCCAGACAATAGAAACATACAAAAACACAAATTACTAGAGGTTTTTTTGTACTGTTGTAACCATTAAAAATCTCCCCTTCAGTTCTTCCATATAAGTGGAGACACATTATAAAATAATTTACAATTAATTATTGGCAAAGATCAATGTGATTTTCACAGCGTTGTTGTTAACAGCTGCTGAAAGTAACTAAAAGTTACTTTTAATGCAACTTAATTACTTTACCAAATCAAGTAATCAGTAATATACCTAAGTTAATTTTCCAAGAAGTAATCAGTAATCTGATTAAAGTTACTTTTTCAAATTAACTATGCCGTCACGGGTTCTGACCAGTTTGTCTCTGTTGGTTCTGGTTCTGACCCATTTGTCTCCCTCCTCCAGCCGGCGTGAAGCAGAACTGCCTGAGCGTCCGCTCCGGGTTCAGGGGTTGCCTGAGGAACCTGCGGCTCGCCCGCTCTCACCTGAACCTCCCTCTCCACCTCAGCTCCGCCCACTTCCTGTCGGGCGTCATGCCGGACTCCTGCCCTGTCTCGTAGCGATCGTCGCCGTGGTGATGTCGTCTCAGGTTGATTTTATTAAAGCTGATGTCATTATGATGTAATAAGACAAACAAATAAACCAGAGAAGAAGAAAGTTGTTTGTTTCTTCATTTTAATAAAGTTCAGTGATGAAGGTGAGGAAATAAAACCGGACACCAGGGGGCATGCTGGTTCAGTCTGAGGCCAGAAATACAGAAATGAGCCACATATGAATTAAATAAATGAGGTCAGAGGTCAAAGGTTAACAAAATTCCTTAAATAAAAACAAGTTTTTCCAGAAAAAAGAACAGGAAGGATCGGTTCCAGCAGGCTTGTTCACCTGGATCACCTGACCCAACAGGAAGCACTTCCTGTTTAGTTGACCCTGTACCATCAGTTACCATGGCAACAGATCCAGGTGCAAATCTGGCTCAGTTACCACAGATCCAGATAACGTGCATCACGATCGGTTGCCATGGCGACAGGCCCAGGTGAGACAGGCTGGTGTTCTGATGGTGAAAACGGATCGCCGAGGTTCTGGACCTGACAAGCAGAACCGACCCGGTCCAGAAATGTGACAGGAAGTGGAAAAATGTAACAAACAGGTGAAACTACTATCTACCACTGAAGACTTCCTGCAGAGTTTCAAAATAAGAGTCCATCCCAACAGCTTCCTACTCCGAGCAGGGCTTTTACTTTGAAGGGCTCTCCTGTACAGCATCTGCCACAGCAGACTGAGGTCAAAGTTCACTCCAACAGAGCCGACCATCAGGATCAGACTTGCTTCCTCCGAGCTCTATGGCACTTCCTGTTGCATCATGGGTAAATACTGGCTGAGCTTTGGCTGCGCAAGCGATGGAGGCAGGAAGCAGATTTTCATAATAAAAGCTTCTCAGCAGGTTTTCAAACTGTCAGTCAGGAGCTCATCTGAGTCAGTCGGCCAATCAGAAGGCTTCCTGCAGCAGTCAGGGGGCGTGGCTTGAGGTGTGTGAGGGGGCGGGGCTTCTTAAATACATCACAGCTTCACCTGGAGACCAACATCCAACTGCAGCGTACAGCGCCAGGGTGTGTGTGTGTGTGTGTGTGTGTGTGTGTGTGTGTGTGTGTTCACGCATGCATTCATGTGGTGAGTTCTTCGCTCCAGTTGGGGTCAGAATCCGCTTGATGGGATTGGCTGGGGACTACAACTCCCATAATGCAACAGAGGCTCAACATTCAGTCCTGAAAGAAAGACAGGAGGACAGAGAGATCAAACAGATAAACATATTGTTTTCTGAAATCATCGTTTTTCTTCTTCTGCTGTTTAGTTCCTCAGTCTCTCTCTCAGCAGGGACATCTAGTGTTAATCAAGGGAACTGCAGCAGTGGAGAACTGAACCACTGATGATCATGCAGACATGCAGCAGGTACAGCGCCTCCTGCAGGCTTGTCAGCTGATTGAGCCAATCAGAGCGCTCCATACTGAAGCTGAACCTGTAGAATCTGAGTTCAGTTTCTACTCAGAAACCACAGAATTTAACAGGCTACCTGATTGGTTAAACCTGTTCAGGCTTAAACCAATCAGAGCCAGCCAGGCAGAGGCCATGCAACCGACCAATGAGCATTCAGCTGGAATCCCACCTGCCTATGACATCACTAATTGATCATGTGATCAGGAGGAACCTCCGTTTCTTTGTGGACGACGACTCTGGTGACTGACAGTTCAGGATGCTGCCGCCGCGCCTCGCAGAGCGCTGCCGCCAGGGCCTTTAAAGAGACGGGAAGGTCAGAACCAGACCCGATCTGGGATCAAAACCAAGACCAGAACCAGACCAGATTGGGACTGGACCGGGAACAATCTCAGGACCGGATCGATCCGGGACTGGATTGGACTCAGTACCGGGTCTCGGTCCTCAGATCCCTGCATCTCCAGGAGTCTCCCTGGTTCTGCCAGCTGGTGGAGCTGTAGGACTCGGGCCAGCAGGTTCTGGTCGGGCCTTTGGTGAAGAGAGGCTTTGCAGAAATCAGAACCACACTGGGGTTCAGGGTGGAGGTTCTGATGGTTCTGATGGGTTCAGGGTGGTGGTTCTGATGGGTTCTGGATTGTGGTTCTGATGGGTCTGATGGGTTCTGGATTGTGGTTCTGATGGGTCTGATGGGTTCAAGGTGGTGGTTCTGATGGGTTCTGGATTGTGGTTCTGATGGGTCTGATGGGTTCTGGATTGTGGTTCTGATGGGTCTGATGGGTTCAAGGTGGTGGTTCTGATGGGTTCTGGATTGTGGTTCTGATGGGTCTGATGGGTTCTGGATTGTGGTTCTGATGGGTCTGATGGGTTCAAGGTGGAGGTTCTGATGGGTTCAGGGTGGTGGTTCTGATGGGTCTGATGGGGTGGTGGTTCTGATGGTTCTGATGGGTTCTGGTTGGAGGTTCTGATGGTTCTGATGGGTTCTGGGTGGAGATTCTGATGGCTCTGATGGTGTTCAAGGTGGAAGTTCTGATGCTTCTGATGGGTTCAGGGTGGTGGTACTGATGGGTCTGATGGGTTCTGGATTGTGGTTCTGATGGGGTTCAGGGTGGTGGTTCTGATGGGTTCTGGATTGTGGTTCTGATGGTTCTGATGGGTCTGATGGGTTCAGGGTGGTGGTTCTGATGGGTTCTGGATTGTGGTTCTGATGGTTCTGATGGGTCTGATGGGTTCTGGGTGGAGGTTCTGATGGGTCTGATGGGTTCTGGGTGGAGGTTCTGATGGTTCTGATGGGTTCTGGATTGTGGTTCTGATGGGGTTCAGGGTGGTGGTTCTGATGGGTTCTGGATTGTGGTTCTGATGGTTCTGATGGGTCTGATTGGTTCTGGGTGGAGGTTCTGATGGGTCTGATCGGTCTGGATTGTGGTTCCGATGGTTCTGATGGGTTCTGGGTGGAGGTTCTGATGGGTTCTGGATTGTGGTTCTGATGGGTTCTGGATTGTGGTTCTGATGGGTTCAGGGTGGTGGTTCTGATGGTTCTGATGGGTTCTGGATTGTGGTTCTGATGGGTCTGATGGGTTCTGGGTGGTGGTTCTGATGGGTTCTGGGTGGTGGTTCTGATGGGTCTGATGGGGTTCAGGGTGGTGGTTCCGATGGGGTTCAGGGTGGTGGTTCTGACGAGTCTGATGGGTTCTGGGTGGTGGTTCTGATGGGTCTGATGGGTTCTGGGTGGTGGTACCTGCTCATGGTCTTCCTCTGTGTCTCCTGATATGACGATTCTTTTCTCCACTCTGGTTTCTGAAACTCCTCCTTTCACCATCTAAGGATGAAAACAGAAGAAACGAGACTCAATATTTGAACCTGAAGGTCAGAGACCTCTGACCCAATGTGACCTTTGACCTGTTCAGTAGGCAGGCTGCGGTGGGATGAAAAGTGCTGGACAGTCCTTCATTATTTTGTAATAAGGCGACGGATCAAAGATCCTGCAAACTGCTGAGATACATTTATGTGTTGATGTGTGAGCACGACTCCATGGGGTTACCATGGTGATACCTTGGTGATGTGGTGGTGGTGGTGTTGCCATGGTGACACCTTGGTGATGTGGTGGTGTTGCCATGGTGACACCTTGGTGATGTGGATGGTGTTACCATAGTGATACCTTGGCGATGTGGTGGTGGTGTTGCCATGGTGATACCTTGGTGATGTGGGTGGTGTTACCATGGTGATACCTTGGTGATGTGGTGGTGTTGCCATGGTGACACCTTGGTGATGTGGGTGGTGTTACCATGGTGAAACCTTGGTGATGTGGTGGTGGTGGTGTTGCCATGGTGACACCTTGGTGATGTGATGGTGGTGTTGCCATGGTGACACCTTGGTGATGTGGTGGTGGTGTTGCCATGGTGACACCTTGGTGATGTGGTGGTGGTGTTGCCATGGTGACACCTTGGTGATGTGGTGGTG
>CAEFZX010011387.1:0-39712 GCA_903066825.1 Alfaro cultratus
ATTCTTCTCATCATTCTTTACAGACAAAAACAAAGACAATTTTCTACATACAAATTACGAAGTAGATGATCTGAAATCAAAACTATCGTCGATGTGCCTCTTTTTCTCCTCTTCTCCGTTCCCGCGTTACTGCTCATTGTCTTTTTTCGCGCCGTTACTTGCGTCACTGTCCTACGTTTCTTAGCAACAAAATGTTGTCATCTCTTATCAGTTGAATATGTGAGATTGAGCGAGGGGATCTCCTGTTATGTTTTACTTGTTGTGTTGCGAGAGTGCTCAGTTTCACTCCGTGAAAATTGTAAAACCCGCTCCGTTTCACGAGCGGGTTTTACAATTTCGTTGATTGAAAAAAATGGTTTAAACATTTTTAGCATAACTTCGGTTTTACTTCGCCTATTAACATAATTTAAAAACTGGTGTGTAGTTTATAATGTGCACTTCAAACTCAAGTTGAAAGTGAGACTCGGGGAGGCGGAGTCTTGCTGCTACGTCACCCCAAATCAGACATGTAAAAAAGACGCGTATACGCGTCCATAGACTCCAGAGGGTTAAGTAGTTAAAGTGCTGTTTTGGATCAGAGTTCAATAAATAATGTATATATTTAATATTCCATCAGATGTTTATTTATCGATAGTTGAAATATGAAACTGAAATACTTTTATTGTGCTAAATGTATTTAACTGAAACTTGGGTTTAGTTAGAATATGTCAGCTGTTTCTTTTATTGGTTGAGTTTTTTACTGATCACTCACCGTGGCAGTAACTTTGTCCCAGTCAGACACAAAGGCCCTGAATCCTTCTCCAAACACGGCACCAGCAGTCCTAAATGTAAACACACACCAGCAGTCAGAACACCTGAACAAGGTCCGCCTGTCTGCTGCTGAGCACAACAAACACTTTCTGACTGAAACTCACTTTATGGACTCCAGGACGGTCTGCCGGTGCTCGGCCGCCTTCAGTCGGATCTGCTCTCGGATTATGTCTGCGTTTTCCCTCTCCACGCGCGCTCGGGCTTTCGCCTCCGCCTCTATGCGCATGAGCTCGTTCTTGTGTCTCAGCTCCATCTCGTGCTCGATTGTCGCTATAGAAACGGCAGCATAGCGACCCGATCAATCTGAGCTCAGCAGGTTTTAGAAGACCGGAGCAGTGAGGATCCTACCTTTCCTCATGGCTTCCTGTTTCTGCACGGATTCCTCCTGTTTGCGGAGGTTTTCCTCATTCAGGATTTGCTGTAAGGTGGGAAATTAGATCGGTCAGATGTCTTGGCGTCTCGCTCCAAAGTGTTTTCATCTGAGCTCGCACATGAGGGCCTCACCTGTTGCCTCAGCTGCTCCTCGTATCGCTGCCTGGCCAGCTTGTCCTGGTACTGAGCTCGCTGTTAAAAAGGTAGAAAACAAAAGGGTAGCCAAACGTCTTCAACCTCCTGATTGCAGCGAGGCGACAAAAAAACACTGTTCTCACCGCCTGATGCTGCTTCGTCTCTTCATTCAGAGTCTTCCTCCTCTCCTCTGCCTGGATGCGTATCTGGTCACCTTTGAGCTGCTCGACTGCTGCTTCATACTCCTGTTAGTCAAAACCCAAAGAAAATCTTCATAAACACACATTAAAAGTAAAGTATTTGGCTTTTCTATGTTGTTTTCATGATAAAAAGGTTACAAAGTCCATTTAAACAATAGCAAAAACTCACCTAGAAGGCTTTCAGGGTATTTATGCATTTAGATCTTAAATTAGAGTATTTTTACACTTTGTGTTCATAATTTCATGATAAATGTGTCTATATGAAGACAGTCATTTTTCACACCTTCCTTGCCAGATTTTTTATACATGATATACTGTATATCTTAATGATACAGGTCTTAGAAAGGCTGTACTTTAGAGGGAAAAAAGGAAAAAGTATCAGAGAATCATAAATGTTTGACCTTTGGAAATTTTCTGAATTTTTTCTAGAAAATGTCTGAGTTTAATGTCAAAATTTATGAATATTTTATAGATCATTTTTGACTTTTCAAACTCAAATTATTTTGTCTAGAAAATTTCTAAAATTAATGTCAATTTTTTCAAGGACATTTTCCATTTTTGGAACTCACAAATGTCTTTTTTCTAGAACATTTATGAGATTAATCTCAGAGTTTTTTGGCAGTAATGTGCTCCTCCTAATAAAAAGAAAGGCTGCTGCACAAAACAGCCTTTTTTACAAATATTTGATATCGCTTATTAGGTTCCACACAGGATTGAGTTGGTTTGGATAGCTTTTCTTCTTAATAAATGAAACTGTCGTTTTAAAAACTTTTTCTTTTCTTTCTTTGGTTATTTTTTTTTATCTAATATTAAAATTTGTTTGATGACCTGAAACTTTTGAATGTGACAATAAATCAAAAAGCAAAGGAAATCTGCAACCAAAATTGTTAGAAATGTCTTTGTTGTATCTTATTGGTCTTAAAAGCCGACGCGTGGTTGTACCTTCATTTTACTCTGGTGCTCCAGCTGAGTGCTCTGCTCCTGCATCCGAGCCAAATCCAGCGCTTCTTTGGCGTGACCTGGCAGAGGAAAGCAGCAAAGAGTTGCTCTATATTCAGAGGATGTCTTATTATGAACACAAATATTGCTAATTATCCCAGCTTAACAGATCAACTGTAAAGCAAACTAGTGCACAGAAATTCATTACAAATCCATAACTGGGGGGGAAATAAATCGGTTTAATGAAGATATCTCTCTTTGGTGTGATTTTAATATTTTCAAAATGTGGTATTGAAATATACCAGGACCCATGTTTTATATCCAAGTATAAAAATCTCTGAAAATAAAAACTTTACCTCTGGAACACCTAAATAGCAGATTTACTGATGGCTTAATGTAGGACTAAAGGTGGCTTTCTGCATATTTGAACTTAAAAAAGAGAATGTAACATTAAAATACATGCCTGAAATCACTCATGTTTACTTCATACCAGTTCATTTTCCTCATTCACACCTAGAAAATAATAAAAAAAATCTATATTTCTTACTTGAGAAATTTCTTGAATGAAAACTTTTGCCTTGAGTACAAATAAGTTGAAGTAGTGCTACTCTTACTAGAGTACAACTTTGAGTGCTCTAATCACATTTGCTTTTATTTATGATTGGAGTATAAAAGCATGCCACACTTTTCAGCTTTCTTATTATATTCTTCCACCTTACAATTATGCATAATTTTATGGTCTATTATTACGTAGATGTTTTGGGGTAAAGTGATGGAATAAAGGTGCAGTGCAACGAGTATTAATACATTATTTCAAGGTACAACATCTGCAGCAACCTCCACTGCAAGGTTGTGACCTTTTCACTCTCACTGGAAACACGTGGATGTAGTTTAAGCCTATTTTTATTAATGAATGGCTAAATTCACTAATTAAACTAAGAACAGGTTAATCTTTATTCATATTGTAATTCATTTTCCTTGATGTAACCAGGTTAAAGCGCCATAGATATCAAGATCTCATCTGCAGATCTGCAGCACAAATTAAAATTGTTACACAGAACAAAGATACTTAAAAATAATTAAAATAAATTAAAAACAAACAACAAAGACATGTTGTTCTGATCCAGACCGTTGCATCACTTGGGTTGTACAGCAGAATGGATCAGAATCCAGATGAGCATATTTTTAAACTTTTCCGCTTTATTATAAATGTAATAAATTCACACGGCTCTGTGCTGACCCACCCCGAACCTCTCGGAACACTTACGGGACTGGTCGAGCTCCTTGGCCGCCTGGGCAGCCCGTTCCAGCCCGGTGGGATCGAAGTTGCTCCATTTGTCCTTGGGTTTATCTCCACCGCCGCCGGAGCCTCCAGCCGGCGGAGGAGGCGGCGGAGGCTGGACCGGCAGACCGGGAGGAGGTTCGGGCTGGCCCCGGTTCAGTCCGAACAGCCACGACATGGTACCGAGAGGGAATTAAAGCACAGTTTCTGCCGGTTCCGAGGAAGGATTACAGATCTGTCACCTCACCTCCTCCACACGCGCGACACGCTGAGACAGACTGCGCATGTGCAGTGCGTAGCTGAGGTTGAGGTGAAGAACGGCAGCGGCGATTGGCTCCCTGGGAGTATTCTGTATTTTAATTGGATGTAGTAGAGGTGGACCGTGGAGGTCATCCGTTAAGGTCCTGCCCACAACATGTACGGCGCCCGCCGAGGGACATTACGCTTTCTTCTGATTGCGTCAGGCTGTTCTATGCTTGGAAAGTCAGTTGTTACCGAGATAGACATACATTTAAATACAAAACTCCATATATATATATATATATATATATATATATATATATATATATATATATATATATATATATTTCTGTGGTTGACTAGGGTTTTATATGAGATTTTATCTCTAATATATATGTGTCTACAAAATACTACAGAAACAATAGAAAAGAATAATTTGTGTGCACTGTTTTCTAATAATGTACAAAAAAATATATATAACTTGAGTGCAAATCAAAGAAAAGTCTTACTTATGGTAAAGTTGTGAAACCACAATACAAAATACATTATTTAAGGGGGGATTTGGAACTAAAACATCAATTAGAGACTGATACCGACTTGGTATTGATATCTATATTTTAGATCGATCTCCCCACCTTTAGTTTATGTGTTAATGTCAAAACTTTAGTTTTACATATTCAAGCTTAAAATTATCAATATTCTTACGCTAAATTCAATATTCAGAATATGCAGTTTGACGCCACTTACTGACACACAAAGATTTTTTCTTGTAGTTCCGAATTTGTATATTTGAAAACTGATTTTCACCCCCATAAATTTGCCTTGAACGTTTTTCTTTTTATGTTTACCAGTAATTGTTTATTTTTGGCTTTCTAAATTATTAGTTGTCTGTAGTTTCACTATGTCAATGAATTTTAATAATTTTGATTATATGTGGAGGACTGGTGTGACAGAAGTTTGCCAGGATAAGATTGGGTCAGGAGTCATCTGCAAAACAGATGAATAAAGGACCTGGAAGCTGAGATTTCCACACATTTTTAACTACTAAATACTTTTCAGCCTCAAACACAGATGACTCCAGAAGTCACTGATGATGGACAAATGATGGCTGTCAGTCTGACGCAGGGCAACATCCACAAAACATTATTACAGGCCAGTCTTAATTTAAAATAAGCAGCTTAATCTCATTATATAAAAAAATGTTTAATGAATAAAACATCTTTACATTCTCACCACAAGAAATAATATATACACTGAAACAAAAAGTAGAATCAAATCAGAAGTTGCAGGTTGCAAATTCAAACCCAGTCTTGCACGAGTGAACATATTCTCCATTAAATATGTGTTTTGGACACTTTTTTGTTGCATTGTTGTTTTAAGTAAACATCTCCATGCTGTTGGGACCCCAGCACTGAAAGACTTCCATGTTAACTTTGCTTCAAGAACAAACTTTTTACTTCATCCAGTGACAAACATCAGAGTTCTTCAGGAATCCAAGGAAGATTATCAACAAGAGTGACATCTGACTGACACTGACTTTACCTTTCTGATGAAGCAGCACATGAGGAAATACGATTTTTAAGATATTTTACATGTAAAGTATACTGATGAAATGACAAAAGTCAAGTTGATGTCTCTGAACAACAAAGCTCCTTGAATCCATGACTGTAGTGAGTCTTTTTACTACAGCATAACTCTGGAGAGGACACCTGGAGGCTCTTTGCCGTCTCCCAGCGCCGCTCGGAAACCTTCCTGCTGCCGGGCTCGAGCCAGCTTCGCCAGCGACACGAAGGTCCGAGGCTCCGTGATGGCAATCTCGCTGATTACACGACGGTTAAGCTGAAGGCTGCACTGTATGGAGGAATCAGAGGAAAGAAGCATGAAGAGCTGGAAGCAGGAACACCACAGTGGTTGGAGCTGGGTGGTGACACCATTCAACAAACCTTGTTGAGGTTGTGTATGAGGATAGGATACTTCATGTTGTGCTCTCGTGTTCCTGCTGCAATGCGTGTGATCCACAGCTGACAATAGAAAGCAACACAAGGGAACACATTGATATAGTATCTGGACAAAGCTATAGAAAACCCAGAAAAAATTAAATAACCATAAAATATCAATACATTCACAGGGATTTAGAGCTAGAAAGATTACACCACCACTTAAAAAACAACAACTCTGATTTGTTGTATATTTAAGTTGATGGAATCAAGTGCATGACTCAAGCTGATAGACTGCCATTAATGCCAATTACAGCAGATGACAAGCAACTTTTGACAGATTTAAACATAAAATCTGAATCATTTGAGTTGTGAGGAGAACAACTTTATCTATCTGCTTTATGTTAATATCCTTATTTTGGTTTATTTTTCCATCTATTGGTCATATTCTGCTTGTATCACCTCAGATGGTTGGGTTTTGCTGCTGCACAGACTCTGGATGCTGCATGAACTCATTCTACTTCAGAAAACCTAAACCACTTCTCATTTCCGACTATGAAGCAATGACATTTTTGCCCTTGTTTGTTTCTTCCGGTGTTGACTAGAATGACAGTGAGGGTACAGACATTACAAGGCTTGTTGCAAATCTGTCTGGAGGTGGAAGCTAAGCTGAGGCAGCAAGTCTGCGAAAAATATATTTGATCATTTGAAGTCATCTTAAAGGACAGAATTCACAAGACTATATTATTGTTATTATAAATCCTTGCTGGCTATGTCAGAAAGAAATATGTTCATCCCAGGAGAAAAACTGAATACAAATGAGCATACTGTACTCTGATTGGTTGGATTTTGCCTTTCGTGATGTCACCAAAAGGATGTGGGCACTGAGGTTAGCTTTAGGAAGGTCATTTTAACTCAATTAAGAAACATTTTATAAAAACATGGAAAGATAAACAAAATATGTAGTTTTGTGTGTTTTGATTGATTCCATAAAAAACTTTGCATGGCAGCTTTAAATTTCAGATTTGACCTTGGGTTGCATATAAGCCAGTATATCGATGTTATGTTTTTAAAACAGTGTTAGGCTCTCACCGTCCTCATGTTGCGCTTCTTAAGCTTTCGACCTTTAGTAGCATAGACGAAAGCCCTCCTGACGGCCAGCACGGCCAGTTTGTAGCAGCGGTTCTTCCTCCCTCTGAAGTGCTGGTGGACGAACAGCGAGAAAGGCATTTATCTCAAGCACAATGATCAATAAGAACAGTGAACGGACAGTAAATCTGCATGTTTTTATGCGTAATTAATGAAAGAACTGGAGATTTTATGAACTGTAGGATCATCGCTCCAGGAAATATACGGAGCCTCACCCGCGCATGTTTAAGCAGTTCCTGTACTTTCCAGAACCTGTCGGGTCCACGGTTGCGGATCCAGCAAGATAACGTTAAAAATACCATTATACTCTCCCGTCAGCTCGGCCCAGTACGTCCTCCTTTGTTAGAAAACGAAACAACTGTCTGAAATGACCTTAACTTCGCACCACCTGGGCACAGACTGTGTTATCAGACGCAGCACTACGACTCGATCACGCTGGAAGAGGTGCGTTTGTTTTTCCAACAGCTAAAGCAGAGGAAGGAGAGTCAGTGAGGATTTCATATTAAAGTGTTCCAAGAATGATACATTTATTTTAAAATGATATGCAGTACGAAATGAAAACAAAAAAAAATAGAATCTAACAAAGATGACGTTAAATAATAGGAATTAAATATGTTCTTGTGAACCAAGCGACAAGGCTGAACTGAAATCGGGACACACCGGCCAACAAACCCAGCGCCCCAGCAAACTTCTGGCGCAGCCGCAGTGGAAGCTGCTAACAGCCGATGGAGGTCATTGAAGAGAAGAGAAACTTGGATCCGTAAAAATGTCTGCTGCTGCCTTTACGTCCTTGAGCCGCTGCAGTGTTTTGGCTTTCCGTCCTCCTGCCGGACTGCTGGTAAGCTGTCAACCGGTGGATGAAACAAACTTTCAGTCATCATTGTCCGAAGCCATCACTTTGTTTAGCTCATTTTGAGCTGAAGCACCACCGCTTTTCCAACTGCTAAGGCTCCGTCTATGTTCTGGTTTCTAGTTCACACAGTTTGGTTTAGCTGTTAGCTACATCATTTTGAGATCTTTTAATTCCTTTAAATCGAAATGTTGCAGCATGAGGACGTTTTATAAATCAGGTGATGACGATCTAACTTGTAATGTGAAACCACGACATCTCAAAGAGTGTTGAGAAATAAAACAGACACTTTTTCCGCATTTTTAGCCTGTTAGCTTTTGGGTAATAAAGCTTCGTCACAATAAACCATACAATTTTTCATTTTCAGGTTCCAATTTTGATTAATTTATATAGCGCTAAACCGTAATAATATAGAACAAATGTCAGTTCAGTGCATTTTTAAACACAACTCCAAACCATATCTTGAAAATGTGATTAAATCAATATTATACAGTACAATCATTTAGACCCAAATTCAGTTACAGTTACTATTTCACTCCTAGTCGAATCATCCATTAAAATTCAGTTTATAAAGGAGAAGTGGTGGAAAGTTGACTTTGCAGAAAGCATGTGGTGTCAGTGGGAAGGAACAACTAGTTGTTGTTGGGAAGAGAAAACAATCTAACACATATAAGCTGAGTCATGCTCTCTGGGATGACAAAGAGAGTACATATAACTAATAGTAGCTCCTTCATGTATTTGTCCAGGAAGGAAAACACGTTTTAAAACATTTTCTCTTTGTGTTCTTGTGTCCAGGCAGTGCGGTATGCCCAGACAGCTGCAGCTGCAGCTGTTCAGCCCAGAATAAAGAAGTTCCAGGTGTACAGATGGGATCCAGACACACCTGGAGACAAACCCCGCATGCAGACGTATGAGATCGACCTCAACACGTAAGGCTGTCGGCGTTTTCCTCTGATATAAGGAAACATAGTAGATTACACTGTATGGGGGGGCTACATGATTATTTATAGATGCAAATATGAACAGATTCTTTAAAACAAAATAGTTTTGATGGGCTCACTGCAGCCCCCCAAAATTAAGGTGTTCAGGTAGCCTGAACTGGACCGCTCCAGTGATACCCGTCTCATCTAAACAGTCTAAATAGAACATTTTACAGCATTTAATATGCAAGTTTTAAACATTTTCCTTTTAATTCTCGCACAGAATTTTAATATTAACTCAGAACTCTCGACAATCTTCAATTTTATCTGATTTAATCTGTTGAAAATATTTATTTTATCTAAGAATATCACCTGAGCATCTTATTTATTGATTAACACTATCCTCAGCTTGTTTTAGAACTCCTCTTTTACTTTTTAAACTAATAATATTTAATTGACTCTGATCTCTTTGTTGTCAAGGCAATAAAAACGGCCCAGTCTTCTGACTTTCTGAGTTTGCATATTTTTATCCAGTTGCGGGCCGATGATCCTTGACGCCCTCATCAAGATAAAAAATGAGATGGACTCGACTCTGACCTTCCGCCGTTCATGTAGAGAAGGTAAAACATAAGTTGTTTCAGAAAATCCTTTTATTGCATCGTTTTTATCTTCAGAGTATGTCTTAAATCAATTTTAATCATTTTTTATCATTTATTTTGTGGGAATCAGGTATTTGTGGATCTTGTGCGATGAACATAAACGGAGGAAACACACTCGCCTGTCTCAACAAGATTGACTCCAACCTCAGCAAGCCCACCAAGATTTACCCACTTCCACACATGTATGTGGTCAAGGACCTGGTGCCTGTGAGTAAAAAGTCCTGCACTTTGAGACCCATTCACCATGATCAACTATAAAGCGTTTATTCTAATGTAGGCAAGTCACTGAAACAAATTTTGCTGGCCGATAAATTGTCCCAGAAATTATTGCGATGAAACGATAATATTGTTGCCTTTAGGCTGTCTTGAAGTATTCTAATGGTTATGCAAGAACACATTCTCAAATATCAATAAACTTTAAATTCTAATGAACATTTAACACTGAAACTGGATGAAAATTCTAAATTATCTCAAATTATCTCAGAAACAACAAATAAAATAAATTATGCCCTTCAAAAAAATAGCTAGTTGAAACCAAAGCATCAGACTGAAGACTTGATCATCCAGTTTTTGGTAAAAAGAGAGAAAAGAAAAAAATGTTAAATCATACAAATGGAAATGATTGAGCTCAAGTTTAATTTATCAAGCAATCATGAATATTTTGATTGGTGTTCACTGATACGGTTTAAATAAGTTGGACATAAACTGGACTTATTCAGAAACGTTTTTACACCATCACCTGAGGTTTTGCCGAACCTTTCCATTCTGCTTGCAGGATATGAGTAACTTCTACGCCCAGTACAAGTCCATCGAGCCGTACCTGAAGAAGAGGGACGACTCAAAGGAGGGGAAGGAGCAGTACCTGCAGTCTGTGGAGGACAGACAGAAGCTGGTGAAGCTCCACCTTCGCTTCAGGAAAACAGAGGGTTTCCAGGGCTGGCAGGGATCTGAATCTGTCTCTCTGCTGTGTGTAGGACGGCCTGTATGAATGCATCCTGTGCGCCTGCTGCAGTACCAGCTGTCCCAGCTACTGGTGGAACGCAGACAAATACCTTGGGCCGGCTGTCCTCATGCAGGTGTGTATTCCGGGTTGGCTTATTGGAGACTCAGGCAGCTCATAAAGCCAAGTTGTGTGTATCGTTCTGTCCCAGGCGTACCGCTGGATGATCGACTCACGGGACGAGTTCACAGAGGAGCGTCTGTCCAAGCTGCAGGATCCGTTCTCCCTCTACCGCTGCCACACCATCATGAACTGCACCAGGACCTGCCCAAAGGTCTGTTAGCAGGCTGCGTTTATGCTACCAGGCATTTATTAAATCAGTTTATTAGGCTGTTTCATGTTCAAAATACATTGTGAAGCTCTAAATATTTAGTCACAGTTTAATAGTTTTTCTATTTTAAAATATGCCAGTGAAAATTTTATAATAATAAACAAGAAGTAAAATTACAGACTATTTAAAAACCTGATTATAGAAAAATATCTAATTACAATACTGTTGCTGAAAGTTACATTAGTTTTGGTTAAACTAAACTTTTTTTTCCTCTTTTTTTATCATTACACAGAAATCCCACCACACTCTGAGCTTTACTGTCTCAGACGTTGAAATTACACAAGTCATTAAGAGTCCATTCAACTGGTTAAATAAACAAGCAGTATTATTAATTATTGTGCATGCAGTCTTTTGCGATTACGATATTGCTCACGATGTTGATTGTGATTCTACTGTCTAGGACAAACTTTTCAATTTAGATGTAATTAGACAAACAAAATAATTTGAATTGCAGAAAATGGAAGTTTTTCAGCCGATCTGTGTTTTCGTTTGTCACTTTGGTTGTTGGTCTTACGGTTATTATTAATGCTTAAAAAATTTAATGCAAATCATCTGCATTGAAATGGGAAAAATGATTATTAGATTTTTAGATATAATCCAGGTGCATTATTATTATCATTATTTTATGTTTACCTACAACTTCTTTCCTTCCTTCGTTGTGTGAACGAAAATAAAACCACTAAGTCTTGACATGTTGCGTTTTATTTTATTGTGATCCTGTGAAGAACTATTAAATATTAGAATATTTCTTTTGTACAATTCTCCTTTTTCACACTATATCTGTTTGTTCTTCATGAACAGTGGATCTTGTTCTCCATGGATATTTGACGGATGTTCCCTCTGTTTTCGTTGGCAGGGCCTGAACCCAGGAAAAGCCATCGCTGAGATCAAGAAGATGATGGCCACATACAAAGAGAAGAAAGCAGCAGCAGTTTGAAACCTCCGCTCCTGTTTTCTACAACTTGATTGATAAATTATTGATTATAAAATGCTCTTTGAGGTCTGACGGGCCTGAACACCAGTCATCTCAAACACCACATGATGCTTCTGTCCTGGAAATGTGTGTGTGTGTGGCTGGAGGACTTGGTGTTACACAAACGCACAAGTACAGTGTGAATGCTGGAGAGAGTGTGTGTCTGAGCCTTAGCAGATGATTTTATCTCCAACTCTACTGTGTGGATGTTTGTGTACATGGGAAACACTTTGCTTCACATTAAAGTGGAAAAACCAGCTTGTTTTCTTATGTCTAGCCAAACTCCTTAGTTTTATCCTTCTATATTTTGCACTTGTATGAAGACAAACAGTACATATGTTCCCTCCTTGCCTACAGCACTCTTTGTTTTTTGATGGAAAATAAATACTTTAAGTGGCACCAACTTGTTTTTTTGTTTTTTTTTGTGTTGACTGAAATCATCTTCAGATGCTCAGACATTATTAGTTGAAGAAAACATAAATGTTGTAACTCATACTAATTCAAATTCCTCAAAAGCCAAATTTACATTTTTATGCTTCCATTTGAGACTGATGATTATAAAAACAGATCAAACCACCCAGACGGTTTGGGTTCTGGAAAACGAGCCGTTAGGTCACAATGAACGGGCGCTGCGCCGTTACCTAGCAACCGCAGCAGAGCCCAGCCCGTCACCTAGCAACCCCAATGGAGCCCCAAAACGTTTGGCCCTCTGGTTTGTACCAAGACTGATGGAAAAGACAAGTGTTTTGTTGATGACTTACCTTTCAGAAACCACTTGAAACATTATTATTGGTTGTGTTGGAGGCTCTACTTTAAAAATAGATGTACGGTTGTATAGTTACGCATCTCTTTGCAGCCATTTTAACGAGTGAGTATAAACCTTGAGTTTGGGGGCGTGGCCAGCAGCGGCTGGATTGGATTTAAAGTGACAAGAGTCCCTAAAACAGCTCAACCTTAAAGGAGCTCAAAATAGGCAGAACTTGGCACAAAAAAAAGTAACATGTTTTGTGTAGCTCATATCCTAACCTGTTAAAGGAAGAACAATAAGTCACATTTAAGAGATGAGGCGGCCGACCTGGATGAAACAAACCTGTTATCTCAAAGGTTCTCTGTATGTTTGTCAAGTAATGATCAGAAAACCTATACAATGTGATTAAATTTGGTGTAAATTCTTTACAGATTAGACACAGTGGGTAACAGATATATATATCACTTGAACTCACCACAAGCGCTTTATTGAATAAAATGCCCAGTGCAACACATTTAATTCTGGTTAAGTACATTTACCTTAAGAAAAACTTGTAGAAAGATTTGTTGAATTTTTCTGCAACACAAGTTTCCCTGGCAAAATGTTAAAATGAAGTAGTTACAGGTGTAAATTAATTTATCCCTTAATCCTAAAACAAAAAAGTCCCACTGGGAAACAGTGGAGCATCACTAACACTAGTATTCAGCAGTGATAACTGGATATGCAGCTTCAGATGCTTATTTTTATTTCTGTTCTCTGACAGTGCTACACCTAAACACTTTAGTTACCATATTTGGGGTTTTTTGAGGGGCGAGGGGGAGAAAGCTACCACATGGGGGCGCTGCAGTCCCAGCAGGCCTCAGCTTCAATAATACTCCCCAACTTTAGGAACATAACCACTTAAATAGTTCCTGCTCAGATAAAGTTTTCAAACTGCTCCCACAGTCTTTAAAGAACAGAATTTGGGTGGAGCAAATGTCATAGTGTATAATGTTTAAGGATTTACCGGCATCACCCAATGATGTTAATTTTTTAATGTCTGGGCATCGAGCTGATAAGTAGAGCTGATATTGGTGCATCCCTAATAATGTTTATTTTTTAGTCACCAATGCAAGGATACCAGGTCAGCAGATGGATAGTTCATCTTATTTATTTAGAGTCAAAATAAAACAAATTTCAACCAACATGGCTGCTGAACTTTCCTCTTTGGGACTTTGGCTGGGCAGATACATCTGTGGCTCCAGAAGCTTTGCCACCTGCTGCAAATTTCCCCCTCAATTGATATTTGCTTCAATCAAAAATGTTTTTCTTCCACTATATTTTCCAATAATTTGCTTTCTCTGTGAACAATCATCTTCTTAAGCAATGACTTTTTGCGCATCAAAAATTAGCATTGAAATGAGCATAAGTCTCAATTTTGAATTGAATTATTGAAATAATTTAACTTCTCCTTCATAACTGAGATGCACTAGTAAATCGTATTGTTGTGTTTTATTCAAATGAGTTCATTTGCATTAGGAGTTTTTGAAGATTATAGCCTTGTCACAGTTTAAAATTCAGCACTGTGTTCATGTGCTGCCCCAGATCGACTCCTGATTAAAATGAATGAGTAAGCGTTAGCCAGTCTGTGGAGCGCTGGTGTCTGGGTCGGGGGTGGGAGCAGCAGGAGGAGGGGATTGCTGATGTGGGCTGGTTCAGCGAGGAGCTGCAGGATTCTCCTGCTTTCACAGGAGGCATCCGCGCCGGCAGAGGTTGAAGATAACTGAACCAAAGTTAGGTAAGAAATCTGGGTTAAAGCTCACGAATGCATCTAAATGTCTGTTTGCTTCTTTTTTTATGCTCAACACTGATGTAATTAAATTTGTCCGGAAGAATTTACTTAAATTAAAAAGAGATATGAGATGATTGTGGATCAATAAATGATGGGTTATTCTGTTTTAATGCATGTTCAAAGTTGGCATGTTGGCTGTGTTTTCTTTACCAGAGACGAGGAAGATGAGTTAAGATGCTGGAGAGAAAATTTAAGTAAAAAAAAAACAAACTGCTCTCATGGGGGTCAATGAGAGCGCATTGCAAGTTGGAAATGTGTTGTCTTTGTTTGTATCTGGACTCCAAAAACTCCGACACAAATGGATGCCAGCCGAGCATCTCCTGTTGCTGTCCTCAGCTTGTGGAGGATGGAGGATGGAGGGGGCCTGGGGGTCTCTGTAGCTTGAAAGTGGAGGACTGAAGTGTGGAAAGAGGGGGGCTAATTGCTCCCAGATGTGTGCTGAGAAAACATATGGTTTCTGATAGACACCATGATGCAGGAAAAGGAGCAGTGGGTTTGTGTGTTTGTGAGTTATGCTGGTGCACAAAGACATAAATACTGTAGTCTATTGTTTCAGTCAGAGGGTGGGATGCATAATGTGCAGATCTGTAGTTGAGGGGGAAATAATCATACTTTCCATAAAGTAGTTTCAGTCTGGAAATCAAGAGTAGGATAATTAATGTGTGCAAAAAAGTCTGATTTCTATTTTCTGTGCTTCTCCAAGGGAACTTTAGGCTCCCATTTTTGAGTTTTTTTAGTTTCTTGGAGGACAGAAGAAAGAAAAGAGCGAGAGGAGGGGGAAGGGTTCGAGGAAATGACCAGTGAGTGTGACAGAAGGGAAATGAAGGATGTAGAGACAGAGAGGAAGAAAGGGAGGGAGGGATGAAGAAAACTCACAGGGAGATGCGGGGGTGGGATTTAAGGGGGTCTTCTGTTTCTTTTCTTGGAATGCAGCTTTGACAGTGTCTGCCACAGCAGCGAGGAAAAAGAAAGAAAAACTCGCTGTAAGTTTTTTCAGTGTCTGTGTGAGGCCGGTGAGGGGAGAGAGCGGCGGGGGGGTTGGAAAGGTGACGGAGGGAGGAGGAGACGAAGGAAAGGGAGACAAAAGGAAAACTTTCTTGTCCTCATGCTGCTTTGTTTCCGTCTTTTCCTCAGTTAAAGTCAGTCTACCTCCCAGTGACCATGAGAGTCCTCCTACTCATCTGCATGCCAGGTAACTGCCATGTAACATTTTACATGCATTTCTGTTGCATTTTCATTCAAATTACAACAGCCAATAGAGGCTGTTGTAGTTTAGTGTAGATACACTAAACAAAACATCAAACGTTTCTCCCTGAATCTGCAGAAGGCTTCTCAGGATATCTTATTTATATATGTAACAGAAAGACTCACAAATGTTTCTTTTTGGGGTTTTTTTTGTTCCACTTAAATGTTTTAAACCAGAAGTGTCCAAACCTTTTGTCACTTTTTGTGGACCAAAATCATCAGCTCAAATCTACTCATGGGTCAAAAAAATACATTTTAAAAACTAAATTCACCAAAATGTTGCTGTTTTTTTTTTTTTTTTTTTTTACCTACTCAACAATAAACTGACCACAAGCTATGTTAATTAAACAAAGTATCAGATTTTTTTTCTAAAACCTCAAATGTTTTTTGAAAGGCATCCAGTTTGCTTATTATTTTGGGCTCGGTTGAAGAAAATTGGAAAAAATAATTTGCCGGTTCTCAGTAATAAAGAACAGGATCTAGGTCAGTCTTTATTTAAAAATACTTACTGTATGTAGCCAAGTTTTAATACAGCACATAAAATCAGATTTGGGTGCACCATGGTGTACTTTAGAGCAAAGTCAATGAGTAGATGTGCTAGTAGTTACCATGACGACAAAAAAAACAAAAAACAGAAAACATTTTGGTCAGCAGATTTTGATTTGAAAGTCATAGTTTTGTCCTAATTTATCCTTGAATCATGGTTAAAAAAAAGAATAAAAAAATAAAAAATCATTCCAGGGGCCAAAAATGGCCCCCGGCCCCCACTTTGAACAACCTTGTTTTAAACTACTAAATAAATTTTAAAATCAGACACAGATTATGATTTTACTTATTAAATAACAAAGAGTGATCCAAACTAACCTCTTATGTTAAATCATGAGTTAATTTGATTTACCTACAATTTTGGATATTTCACAGTTTACATTCTAGCTTCCTCCTGCTACACGTTGTGCTCTTGAGCAAGGCACCAAACCCCAACTTACCCAACAGTCTGAGCATTGGTGTATGAATGTGTCCACATAACTGGGTAAATGTGATTCCAGTGCAAAGCACTTCATTAAATTGTTGACATGTCCACCAGCTCCTATTCCGTAAACCAAAGCTAAGTGAAAATAAAAGTTTGGGGTAAGTTGGAGAGCACTGTAGGCCTTACAGGCCTCAGTTAAAGTCAGTGTTTATGTCTCAACTGGTGTCAGTTTGATAATCACAAAGAGAAAACCACTGCTGAGCAAAAAGATCACATAGCCTGTCTCACATTTAGGGCTGGACAATAAATCAGTAACCATATATATCGCAATAGACAGGTGATCAATATCGGTAAATCAAACATCTGATGGAATGATCAATATTCAGTTCATAGAATATTTACTGAAAGTCAGCTAACAGTTGGTGGAATCAACTAGCTAATTCATTCTTTGGTTACTTAGCAACTCACTCTGGTTACCTAGCAACAACCTGCCAAGAAACCTCCACAGCAGCAGTTTAATGTTTTGCTACTGCTTAAAAATAAAAAAGAAATGAAGCTGTGGATAAAACAGGAAGTGTAACTTCAACAATTTGGTAGTATTTCAGATATTTAAAACAAAAAAACTAATCAATGATTACTGATATATAAAATGTTTGTATTGTGATACGTTCAAATCACTCACTTTTACCAAAAATAGACTTGCTGATTCAAGACTTTGGAGAAAAATATTCAGGGAACTTAAGAGACAAAAGGCAAAAGGAATGAAATTTTAAAGGAGAATTTCAAGTCATCGGTTGGTGAACTTATGCTTATGTAGCAGGAAAATAATCACACCTGCAAATGCTAAAAAACAGAGATGATTTTTAAGTGATTTAATTAAAATCTGGACTTAAATTTACAGCTATGTTATTGCAAATATTTGATTGATGAGCAAAAGGTATCAGTTTCAAGGACAAGTATTTTTACGCAGCACCAGGATAGGATAGATTTAATCGCTTAATAAGGAAAATCCATATTAAGGCTTTTTTGATTTACTCAGGCTATCTACTGTAAGTCTAACATTAAAATGTATGTAATGATCTGAAACATTTAAGTGTGATAAGTTAGGATAGAAAAACAACAATTAAATCTATAAAGGGGGTAAACACTTTTTAGAAAACTGCACAGTCATTTTTCTGACCATTTGAAACTGTTAGGAACTATTTTCTACTTAAAACAGGATAATGAAGCCTTTCCCATCTTGTCCTCTGATAGACTCACTACCAATTTATAATTTATTCCTAATTATGTCTCCTTCTAATTAAATTAGTTGTATAAAAGGGGGATAAATGGGTTTCTGCTTGTCTAAAGTCTTCACTTTATCTCAACCTCATTCTGTGTGCATCATCATTAAAAGTTAGAAACTGCAGTGAATATAGTTGTTTATGTTTATTATGCTCTGTGAATAAACATCTCATAAAATAAATGACCAAGAGAAGAAGTGTTTCTAACATCTGCCTGGTTTTTTTTTTAATGTTTTTCTATTTGTTTGAACCAGTTGTGCTTGCTCAGGCCCAGTACCAGGAACAGGTTCCCTTCCCTGGTGAGTTTATTCTGAGAATATTGAGTTGCGCTGTGGAAGATCAGCACATCTGTTCCTGATCCGTCGCTGCCCTCTGATGTTTCACCAAGACTCCATGGTTCTCTCTGTTGTTGTTTACCGGCTGCTCTGCAGCTGTTTTCAGTTCACTCTACTGATATACTAGATGTAAACATGCTGGAGATGAAGTCATTTAATACATCCTCGCCATAATTGTTTGCATTCTTTTTCATATCACTTTTCTTTTTGGGTTTTGATCTCACAACATGTTTCTCTCTCTTCTAATTCACAGACTCCTATGACTATTATACAGGTAAAATCCTCTCAATGCTCTTCAGATTTTCCACTTTAGGTGTGAAAAATGATTAAATATTCGTAACTTTTCGGACCAGAAACCCAGCCTTTCCCTGGATCCTACCAGCAGCAGGTCCAGATTGAGCCTGCGGTCTTTCCAGAGAAGTCAGGTAAACCCGTTGAATCTTCATCCTGCCACCTTCGACACAAGAATTTCCTGAACACCGGTGTTTCATGCTTCTTTGCTGTGTTTGGGTTCCAGATCCGACCTTTGAAACGGAGCCCACAGAGCCTGGACCGCTCGGTAAGACGGCTGCACAGCAGAGAGGACTGGCAGCTGGTTGTGGCAGAGCAAAGAACTGATTTTTATTTCGTTGTCTGATTCCCAGACTGCAGAGAGGAGCAGTATCCCTGCACCAGACTCTACTCAGTGCACAAACCATGCAAGCAGTGTCTGAACAGCCTCTGCTTCTACAGGTAGAGATAGTGACTACCGTGCTCCTGCTGGAGAGGAAATACAGGAGGAAATAAATCAATGTATGATTTAAAGAAAGGTCAAATAAATAAATAAATAAATTCTGAATCTGAACAGTAAGTTAGAAATGTAATATTAAATAAATACACAATATGAACAAATTGAAAAGATAATTAAATAAGAATAAGAAGATTGGAAATAAAATAGCTCATTTAAATTAATGCTCTTGAAAATAAATATCAAATTATGTTACACTGCATAATCAAAAAAGTTGGGAAAGTTCTTATTTTTTATTTATTGAATGCAATATTTGGCACATGAAATACTTCATATATTTATTATTTGTTTATTGCCAGTTATGTCAGAATCAGTCATCCATAGTAGCAGCGCAAGAAGACTTTGTTTTTAGCTGTGCTCAAAATAAAAGTCTGAACCGCATGGCATTCTGGGAGATGTAGGCAGAGGAAAGTTTTTAGCCGCTCAACCTGACGGTCAGCTAAGCTATTTTTTTTTTTTTTTTTTTACTTTATTTAGTCCAAGTAAGCACAAACAGGTATGGCACTTACAATAGTGTAACTCTATAGAAGACTTAGGAGAGGCAGACTTAGAAATGGAACACAAAAGCAAAACTGATATAAAAAAAATAATAAACTACTACAAGCAAATTAAATCAGCTAAGCTAGGCTGGTGGCGTCAAGTCTCTCGCTCACTGGTTACCTAGCAACGACCTGTTAGCTTAAACATGAGCAGTTTCAGGTTTTCGCCACTGTGCCTAACTGCTTAAAAATTAAAAAACGACTTGCAGTTAATGGAGAAAACGAGTACAACAGCTGGAGAGGAAACTGTGGATAAAGCAGAAAAGGTCACGCCACTAGTTCTTCAGATATTTCAAACAAACAAACAAACAAACCTAGCAAAAAAAGAACAAACAGTGTCGACTGATATAAAACCCACATCGTGATGAAACCAGATTAGTCAGTCTTTTTTAATATAAATTATATTTCTACCAAGCAAAGAGCTTAGAGTAATAAACTACTCACTGACCTCACTGAATGACAGCAAGGTCAAGACACAGGAAATGTGTTATGGTCTTAAAATGCTTTAAACTGGAAACTAAAGAAAGATATGGAAGAAGACAAAAAACTAGCCATCTAACAGATTGAAGAAAAGCTAAAATGAAAAAAAAAAAAAAAAAAAAACTCAGCCAAGATTCAGCTTTAGGGTGATCAAAGAAGGCTTACAGTTACTTGTGAGTAATACATTAAGATGAAGCCAGGCCAAGTCCCACTGTTGAAGAAAACATGGTGGTTAACATTTTCAAAGATATAAATGACTGATAGTGCTGCAGAGAGGCAGTTTGTATCACTGCTGCCTTGCAGTAGGACGAGTTTCCTGGGTTCATATCCCAGCCTGGGGTTTCAGGCCTATTTATGCCAGAACAGTCTGATAAATACATCTTAACACTTGAAGAGATCATGTTGCTGTATTTAAGTGAAAATGGAAATGCCCTTAAAATGAGACAAATGACCTCCAACAGACCAGTGAGAATCAGTATACTGGTTCCAAGCCAAGACGTTTGTTGATCTGGAATGGTCAACCCAGACCATAATCCAATAAAACAAAGCTTGTGGGTAATTGAGAAGTAAATGTGAATGCTGCTTCCTGCCTGAAACTGTTTATCTGTGTTAGAATGTAAGTAATTCCTCCTGAAAACAGTCGTTCTGTTCTTTGTTTTGTATGTGATTGATTAATGGAAAACAACCAATAAGCCTTATTAAAAAAAAGAAAGAAAACAAAGCTCGTGGGGTTACATCAAGCATACGGTTTCCGAGGTAGAACCAAGAAATGGACAAACTATGGAAGGTAGTTAAATCGTCCAGAGCCAGAATACATTTCCTAGAATTTGGTAACTCCATAAAACAAACATTTGAAGCAGCTCTTACTCTGTGAAGCTAAATTGGGGCCATAAGGTTTGTTAAAAAAAATAAAATAAAAATAATTTGAAAGTGAAAAAAAACCCTTGAAACTAAAACATAGTTTTGTAAATTTTTGTCTTTTTTTAAGTCTAATTTTTTTTCAGTTTGGATTTTTTTTTCTTTTGAACAAACTGTTCAAATTTTTGAACAAAATGTATCTCCATATTTGTCATCTAAATATTAGTACAGTGTTTCACAGGAATGTTAACACTTTTATTTTCCCTCACATTTTTGAAAGCAAATTTGATACATTTCTTTTCATATTGAAGTTGGACTAGAAAGTATAATATTCCCAATGCCATTTGGTAAAAGGAATTGAAAGCCAATATTTAAGCTATATTTGGTATTTTAAACAAACTTATTTTGGAGCACAGCAGCACAGAAAAATAAAATAATCACAGCAACTTCCTGCTTCCTCATCATGTAGATCTAAATAAAAAAACAAACATGTTTGATCCTCCATCTTTTAAAAGCTTTATCTTTCAGCTGGAAGTAAGTAAATCATTAGAAAAGTAAATTTTTTGTGGTGTATATGTAAATGTTTAGGAAGTGAATGCAGATGTTTCTCTGTGTTTGGGTTTGGGTATGTTCAACGTCTGAGCTTTTTGTGTCTTTGCTCAGTTTGAGACGAGTTTACGTCATCAACAAGGAGATCTGCATGAGGACCGTGTGCGCACATGAGGAACTGCTCAGAGGTGAGTCCAGAGCAGCAGAGTAGAAACTCCTGACATCACTGACTGAACAGCAACCGCAAACTGCACAGTAATGGGATAATAAAACTTTTATTTTTTTGCTCCAGAAATTACCCGTGTGTACCACAGGGCTGCAACGACCTTCGTTAGTGAAACAAGCCACATTTATCAGCAGGAACTCAGGAAATGAGTCAGAGATCAACCACTTCTAACACAAGATAGATAAATCACCTTTTAAACCTCAGTAAAGACTTTAAGTGCATGAGCATCATTAGACTACAGTTTATGCTGGTTGTTTTAAATCGTGAGGTCAGCGTGCATCTAATGAAACACAAAACTGCTTCCTTTAATCCAGTGGTCCAAGTTGCCCCACATGGTTTAGGTGTCTCTGCACTTCCAAACACTTAAATGAATGGCTGATTAACACGCTTCTGCTGCATTTGATGGCTGCATAGAAGGCCATTCAATTATTTGAATCAGGTGTGCTGGAGCTGAAACAGATCTAAAACATGAAGGGCAGGGTTACTTAAGGACCACTGCTGTAATCCATGCAGAAACAGAAATAAGATTTCTTTAATTCACAGTTTTAAAGAGGACCTACTATGCAAAATTCATATTTTGCATATTTTTGTACGTCCACTTGGCTCATAACTGGTTTTAAAATCAGCTTAAAAATCCACCCAGCCATTTTTTGGTATTAATGATTTTGGTGTCTGAAAAATGAGCTGTTTCAAAAACCTCCCGATTGTTGAGTCACACTGCGCTATTACCTAGCAACCCCAGCAAGGCTCCAGAACATTTGGTCAGCTGGTTTTACTGCTGTACAATGGCTGCTCAAAAGTTTTGTTGTTGACTTACCATCCAGGAGCCACTTGCTATATTCTTGATGTTTGTGCAGGAGGGTCTACTTTTGTTTTTCAAAGATATGCTGTTGTATAATTGGGCATCTGTTTGCAGCCACTTTCACACACGAGTGTAAATGTTGAGCTGGGGGGCGTGGCCAGCAGCAGCTTAATTGGTTTTAAAATGACAAGACGTCCAAAATAGGCAGAACTGACCACACTCTCATTATCTAACAATTATTTTGTTTTAAAAAATGTAATGAAAATGTTTTTTTATTGCCCGTTTAGTTATCCTAACCTTTTCCAGGAAGCATAGCAGGTCTCCTTGAGTTTGGCATGTCTTAGAGGATGAACCGACCTCTCTGTGTGTGCTTTCTTTCAGCGGATCTGTGCCGTGATCAGTTCTCTCGCTGCGGTGTGATGGCGCTGAGCGGTCAGTGCGCGTCGCTCGGAGGAAGCTGTGGGAAAAGCTGCGGCGGCTGCTGATCCGGATCGGGAACGCTGCCAGCCGGGATGCCGACTCCTCTCCCCTCCTGACTCCTCCGTACGGCTCCATACTCTTGTGCGAAAATCACTTTGAATATTTTTGCTGTTTTTTTTTTTATGTCTGCCCAGTAGATCCTGTGTGTACTATGAGGGATCAACAATAACACTGACGGATATGTGAGTCACTGGTGCTATAAAACTTTTAGAGGTGCACATAAAACCATGAAAACTCATTTTATTCCTGATTTTTATCTTCTTTTTTTTTTTTTAACATTGTACCATAATAATCTCATATTTTGTGTTTGTACTGTACTTTTGTTGAAAAGCAGTCATTAATAGAGATGCTCAGGAGAGACGATAAGATGCTGCAGAGCATCAGCATGATTGGTCTAAAGGGCCGTCCAACCACCGCCTCTGTACTACTGCTTTGTAAAATGTCACCATAAAAACTGAAAAAAATAAAATGCTTAAACTCCAGCTGCCCGGTGTGAGGTTGTGCACTTTGACTAGGCCCCTATAACATGCAAATGCCTCAAATTTTAGCAGAAAGGCAACCGTAAGAAAGGCTTACAGTATTTAATTATGCTGCAAGAACTGATCAGTACATCATTGCCAGAGAAAGCAAAAGAAAACTAATTCCTCCATGTCCTCTAGGGGGCTCTGTAGAGACCAAACAAGTACTAAATGATCCATTTAAAAGAAAAAATGTGTATTAATTTAGTACATCAACAACCCAGGTCTTCCCAGGCTGAATAACTGCTAAATAAAAGAATGTCAAATTAAATCAAATCAACGTGAGAATCACATCACTGCATCTACTGGATATAATGATACTTTTGTGCTTTGAAAATATTCAATTCCCAGTTTTCTTTTTTCTATATTTATCCAGATGCTGAACTGAAAAAAAAAAAATCCAGACTTTTAGACTATTAGGAATCCTGCAGGTAGTTCAGTAGTTTGTGTGAAAGATGTAATAAAATACAAACTGTCAGAAGTACAAATTCACCTTTTATTGTAAATTATCAAGGTGATCTTTTAGCTCTTTTTAGCGTTTCCTCTTCTTATTCCAACTCATGCAAGTATTTGTCCAATTTCAGATTTCATACATAAACAAAAACAAGCAGTTCTAATTTTCATCTTCTGTACTAATGTAAAGTATTAAGATACTTATTTTATTTATTTATCCTAACAAAGATGATGCTTGTTACAAATAGCTAAAAGAGAAACCCTGCTGATCTGGACCTGTGATAAAAATCATCCCCACAGCATGATGCTGCCACTCCTACTCTCCAGAAAACATGGCTTTTATGTTTATTTAAACTCAAATGTGACTGATGTAATTCGTCGTCAGTCTGTCAGTGTTCGTACAACAAGAAAAAAAGTACATGTGGACAATAATACTGACTCCTAAAAAAATAATGCAGTAAATAAAAATCAGGTTTTCAGTTATAAAATAGGTTTTTATCTAACATTAGATAACTAATTAAATCTGTCTCTAAAACAACAAACAGTGCATTTCACTTAATGGTGCTTTAAATACATATTCTTTGTCCTTTAACAGTTGTAAATAATCTCCAAAATTTAAAATCCTGCACAATGTCCAAATTCGGCAGAGAAATCCTGCAACGATTTGAAATTTTTCATAAAAACCAGCAGAAAGTGTGAGAAGATGTTCGATTCCAGATGTTTAAGGAGCGATTAGTGGTTTGCTGGAGATTTTAAGGCATTTTCACATGTTTGTGCTTCATTTGGTTGTTGGTTATTGCTCCAAGCATCAGGGAAGCATCTCAAGAATCGAAAATGATTTTCACAGCAGCCACAGTAAGCTGCATTTAGAGTCACAGTACGGATTAATTTGAGTTAGAGTTTTGACATTAATGAGGAGTTTTCCCTGAATCAGTTTCTTCCTCTGGGCTGCGTCTCATTTGGACAGCAGCGATGCTGGGAGAGACGGCTGCCGTCGCCTAATCTCCTGCTGCAGCTGCTCCTTCAGAGTGGAAACCTGAAGTGACAAACAAAGACGTTACATTTTAATCTGAATGACTGATCACATGACTATAATCTGTAATCCAGCCTGGAGTGGGAGACACAGGGAAGCGACGGCAGCTTTTACAGACTCCATTATGATCATACAGCATCTTTATTAGACTTTAACGCATTTAAACAAAAATAAATGACTAAAATTTCTAGATAATGTAAAGTATTACTCGATAAAGTACCTAAGAATGAGTTTGAGATACCAATAAAGTGCTTGGAAATGTGATACTCCCCACATTTTATTATGTCACATCCACAATAGTCAATGTTGCCACAAAGTAGTGCATCATTTTAAAGTGGAAGAAATAAATGGTTTTGGGTTTAGTCCTGATAATTCATTCTCAGGGAGTCTCTGTGATGTTTACAAACTGAAAAGTTGATCAGTGAGTGAATTATTTCCTAGTTTTGTTCTCTTTCTATCTAAAAGTTTCCAGCTGCAGCTAATTTATTAGACTCTGTTTTAGTCATCTTCTGCAGTTTTTAAAGAGTTAAAGTCTGAACTGTGAAGCATTTAGTGCCACCTTGACTTAATGATTCTGATCAGTGATTGGTTCTGTGGTAACACTTGCAGATAATGTGTGATTTCCACAACAGTTCTGAAACACAGGTTTTATATTTCTGGGTTTCAGTGTCTGGAAACAGCAGGGTAGCTGAAAGTGGCAGAAAGTTTACAAAGCAGGAACATTGAGGATCCATTAGGTTTTACGACATAATCTTTACCCAGATTTACCGAGTTTAGAGGCTGGTTCAGCCCATTAGACATCTGTTGTGTTTCTTTTTAAGCTGTTTTAGCAACGTGTCAGGTTGGACTGTGTATTTTATTTTTTATTTTTGGAGAAGCAGCTGCTGTGCTTTTGTGTGTCCTGTATATATATATTTGCAAACAAAACAATTATTTTCTGTGGAAAACATTGAAGACGCCCTGGCCCACCTGTTCCTCCAGGCCTTTGACCCGGTGGCGGTGAGCTCGCTCCCTGGTGCCCAGCGTCCGCTCCACGTCCCGGAGACTGCTCCTCATCTTCTCGGCCTCCCGCTGGACCTCGTCACGCTGCTGCACCAAACTCTCACACAGGCTGTGTGAGTGCTCCATGTCAGCCAGCTGAGTCTGCTCAGGAGAAAACACAGGGAGGGTAATGTGAGGTCAAAAAGACAGCAAACATGACGACCATTTACCCATCAAATGATCCAACTAGTCCACACAGAGTGCTTTCATAGATGACCTATTGTACTTCCTTGAGGTTAGGAATGGGCTGTAAAAAGAAACATGTTTATTAAATTTTTTTGTACAAAATAATTCTTAGATAACATTTTAGTCTGATTTTAGTCTGAGCTGCTTTTGGGCGTCTTGTCACTTTAAATCCTACTAAGGATTTAAAGTGACATTCTGGGGTTGCCAGGTGACGGGCTTTGCTGTCCTGGTGTTGCTAGGTAACAGCACATAAGTCTAATGTGACTCCGGTTTTTGAAACAGCTCATTTTCCAGACACAAAATAACATTAACTTATTGCCAAACAACAACTCAGTGTTTTTTAAGAAGCATTTTAGATCCAAATGGAAAAATAAAAACATCCAAAATGTACAACTGATGCCCTTTAAATTACTATTTCATCATGAAGTGAGGTTGACCAATGCAATGAATTCATTGCTCAAAAATTAGTTTTTGTCACATCAAACTGATGTCTAAATTGTTTGTAAAATGTTTTGCCACGAGGAATCTTATTTCCACACTTTCATTGTTGCTAACAAATCGTTTGCTTGTTTTCAGTTGACAGGATCGACTGTCATTAAAGGGTGGTGTCTAAACTTTCTCTTTCCCCTGAACAAAGAAAGTTTTTAGATTCCAGGAATAAACAAAAATGCAATGCTAATTGTCTTTTTGAGGTTCCTTTAACTGCTATTGTTTTCCCTCACAAACATTTCTGCAGCCTGGGAAACGTTTGACTAAATAAGGAAATGTCTGAGGCACTAAAAAGCCTTGAAATCAACAACTTAATAGATTCTGAATTCCACTAAAACTTCCTGCAGTTTTGTTCCCATTCACTTGTTTGTGGCCTTTCTGTGGTGGGTTTTAAAAAAAGTTAATATGACCTAAAAATGACAGGAATTAAACTCAGTTTCTGGAAAATTTAGAAATGTTTTTTTGCACACTGCAAGGAAAAACAAGTCTTCCCTGTTAAACATGGGTAATATTGATCTCAGATGTCGGCTTACATGGGACATTAAAGCTCTTCTTTTCCTGCTTTTTCACAGCAAAGTGTGAGTGGATAATTATACGCCACACAAGTATAAAAAGCTGATGTAACAATGCAGATTTTTCTTAATGTCCAACATGTGTTTGCTTTTCCTTAGCCAGCTGAGATTTACACTAAAGCTGTGCAATAAATCGATTTTATCAATTAATCATAACTTAATTTTTGGAGAATCTGGATTTTTTTTTTCCACCAATGCAATTTTTGAGTTTTGATAATTCAGAGTGATGTTAGCGCGCCGTGGGCGGCCATCTTGTTTCACAAGCAAGTTTTACAGCTTCAGTTTATTTGGACATTGAATTCAAGTCGAATCTTTAGAATATCAGCAGTTTATTTTTCTTCTTTAATTATGAGAATAAAGTAATAATATTAAGAGAATGAAGTAGTTACTTTATGAGAACTCCAGCACAAAAAATAAATTGCACAAGCTTTTTTGTCATTAAAACGACTTTTTTCTTGTAATTTTAAGACTTTATTTTGCTAAAATTGTATCTTTATTCTGGTAATATTATGACACTTTTCTTGTAATTAAACTACATTTCTTGTCGTCTGGCCTTAATACCCCATAACACACATCACAGAAGAATTGACTGAAATAAAAGCCATTTTTTGAAAATATTTCCTGTCATTTGTAATTTCTTATTTAGAAAAGGAAGAATGAAAAGCAAAATCCATTAAAAATCTGAAATTGGCTCTGGTATGACAAATATTTGAGATTTAATTTCTATGGCAGGTCGCCCAGTCTTCCCTCCTGCAGTTTGGTGAAGCTATATTCTGCTTACTAGTTTCATTTCTCATGAATCTGTTTTTGCGCCTCAACCTCACCTGCAGCATCAGTATTTGCTGCTGCGCTTCCTGAAGTTCCTGCTCTGCCGTGTTCAGCGAGCGATCCAGACGGCTCCTCTCAGCAGAAAGCCGAATGCTGCCCTCCTCGGACTTCAGCTTTTGACGTTCGACCTGACGTGGTCCACGTTTAGTTTTAGAAACACCAACACCACGTCTTCAGATCTGTAGAGGAAATGAACCGGAACTTGCCTTATCCAGCGTGTTCCTCAGTGCGTTCTTGTCTTTCTCCAGCCTCACCGCCTGCCTCTCTGCATCCTTCTTCTCCGTCTCCAGCAGAGCCACCGCTCTCTGCAGCGCGCGCAGCCGCTCCTCTACGACGGCCCGCTCCGTCTGGACCAGCTGGGCGCTCCGCTGAGCCTCCACAAGGCTGGACGATCGCTGACGTAGAGCCTGAGACGAGAAAACAGACTTGTACTTCTTCTGAAGAAACTCTGTGTCACTCGCCTTCATTAACCATAAAATTATCCACATTGAATTTACAAAAATAAATTTGCTTAACAGAAGAACGTCACTCAATAAAAAGCATTTGAGTCACATGAACAACAACCGGATGTTACTACTGGCGGAAATGACAAAGCAGACGACAGGAAGTGGTAAGAGGATGGTGGTTTGTTTATTCAGCTGGATCCACCAGAGCAATTCATAAAAAGTCATTTGAACTTGAATCTATAGCTCATCTGTAAACTACAGTTTCTCCAAAACACTGCATAAATAGTCCCTCCCAAGTTTAAGCAACTTGTCGCTCCAACGCCTGAATCAGACACTGACGTCTTCTCAGATCGAAAATGGCTGAATTATGAATATAATCTCATGTGTTTACATTCATCGCTGCCATGATTTTTAATGATTTATCATGTGAACAAGCTTTTTCACGTGTGATTTTTATTTCATTTCTCATTTAATGGAAACAAGGCAATTGAGAAGTTGTGTTTTTTGACATGAGGAGAATATTAACAAAGATTGGTGCCATTTGTAACAGAAACTCAGCTAATCTCTCTGACCTCCTGAGTGCTGCTGAGCTCGGCCTCCAGCTCTTCTCGCCGCTGCTCGCTCTGGCTCAGCTCACTCTGCAGGTTTTGCACGCGCTCAGTAACGGCAGCCATGTTTCTCTTCCCTTCAGCCAGAGCTGCCCGTGCTTCATCCAGTCGCTCCTAATCAATCAAATTACAATTAACTTTTTATTCACAGGCGGCCTTCCTTCGATCTGACCCACAAACCTGCAGGAGCCTCTTGTCCTGCTCAGCCGAACTGAGCGTCTTCTGCAGGGCGAGCAGACGGCTCTGCGTGCTGCTGTGGGAGGCCGTCACCTCCTGGAGGGTCTGGCTGAGGGATGCGGCCTTTTCCTTAAGAGCAGATTCACCTTCCTGAGCTTTCAGCAGATTCTGACTCAGCCTGTCAACGTCCCTCTGCAGCTGGGAAACACGAGCTTCTCTCTCTGCAACCTGCAGCAGGTAGAAGACACAAAAGCAATCCATGAACCGAGTTTACTTTCTGAAAAAGTCTTGAATTGTCACTGATTTAGTTTAATATTTCTTGAAATCAACATGTCCCACTGTCATTAAAAAACACCCATCGAATGGGAATATGTTGAATAGACAGGAAGCTCTGATTATGGATTAAGGTTTGTATGCTGGAAACATGAGTGAACATCATGGATACTAACATGAAGATGGATTTCTTCTCCTCCAGAAATAACAGTCTCTCTGCTGTAAATGTTTTTTGCTCCAGAATTATGAAACAATTATAATATTGACTTTAAAAGAAGGAACAACTCAAGGTTGAGGGGAAACACAAAACCTTACCAAATATTTTTGATCTAGTTTCTGGTGCAAATATCCAAATTACACTTGAATTAAGAGTCAGGCATAAGAATATAGAGAAAATGAGTAAAAAGCAGACAAATTCTAAAGAATTTTCTTCTTTTTTAATATTTAAATAGGAAATGTGCAGAGAAAGGTGGAGGGAAGACATCCATGCTCGCTCCTTTGAGTGGAGACGGACTGATAAAGACGTTTAAAAATCAGACAGAAAACTTCTCTCCTTTGAAAGAAACTACAGAGAAACTATGCATGGTGTAAAACGTTTGCGTCGCGTCGGACTGTAAAGCCGCTTCCGGCGGTTTCAGAGTTGCAGATGCGTTTCTTTTTTAGCAGACCTGTTTGATCAGAGCGTCGTGGCGCTGCTGGGACGCCTGGCTCTCGGCCTCACGGTCCCCCAGACTCAGCTTGAGTCTCTGCAGCTCCCCCTCCAGGCTGCGCCTCCCCAGCTCCACCCTGGTGGCCCGAGCCTCGGCTGCCTCTAGCGCCTCCCGCAGGCGCTTCCTCTCCGCCTCCAGACGCACCTCAGCGGCCCGCTGCTTGTTCAGCTGATCCTGCAGAGGAGCGGGGTGCACAGAGTTCACGTTGGTAGGGTTTGCGTTGTGTCTGCTCCTCCTGTGGTGCAGGAGGTGAATCATTGTGGAAGGCGTTGGCATCAGAGGGTGACATCTGTTGTTATTTCAACTCCCGACAGCTCATTTTAATAAATCCACTGTTGAGTGCAGCCATATGGCGACGGCAGGTCGCTCGTGATCCCTCGCTGTGAGAGTGATTGCGTAAAGAAGAGCGTGTACCTGGGTGTGCTTCTTATCCGCCTCTGAGGACTGCAGCGATCGCTCCAACTCCTTCACCCGGTCGGAGAGAGATCTCCTCTCTCTGTCTCCTCTCCTCACCGCCTCCTCCTGCTGCTGCAGCAGGATCTGAGTGGTGGTCAGACGCTCATCCAGCCCACGTTTCACTGAATGAAACATTGCAGGAGTTAACTAACTCTGAGCATTATTTCATCTTAAAGGTGCTTCCTTGAACATGTTTATTAAATTTTTCTTAGATGATTAGATTTTAGTCAGGTCGGTTCTGCCTATTGTGAGCTTCTTTCAGAACGAACTGTTTCTGGGCCTCCTGCCACTTTAAATCCAAATGAGCTGAGTTGGCCACGCCCCCAACTCAGCTACACATGAACCACATTTAAATAATGGTACGTGTTTGAAAAGCAGAAGAAAAGCCTCCTGCACAACCAACAATCTGAATGGCAAATCAACCACAAAGCTCTTCTCTTTTCCAGCAGCCATTGTACGACACATGAAGAGCTTTAAATGCATTGCTAATACTGTGCAAAAATACTTAAGTGATTAAATAAAATATCTGTAGAATGTGTACATTTTTTATCTGATCAGTCATGGGAATAATCAATAGATTAATTGATTAGTTAGTTGCAGCTCTATATTTCATTATCTTTGTATTCGAACCTTCTTGCAGCTCCTGCAAAGAGCTCTGCAGCAGAGAGAAGCGACTCTGAGCAGAGCAGAGTTCCCCCTTCAGCTCCTCCAGCTCCCGCTGCAGGACCCCCAGCTGGCAGCGAGCGTCATCCTGCAAAATCAGCAATACCAAATATTTACAAGAAATTAAAAAAAAAAAAAAAAAATTCATAAGGTTTTGCTGTTGTGCTGCATGTGTGTTACCCTTTCTCTTTGTGCGTCTCGCAGCTCCTGGAGGAAATCTTTGAGGCCACTTCTCAGGGAATCTGGGTCGAGTTCAGACTGAGGCAGCGGCGGTTCGCCTCTCTCTGGAGAAACGGCACCAGAACCCAGCGTGTTGTCCGGCGTGCTTCCTCGAAACTCTGCTTCAGTCACAACCAGAGTTAACTTCACTTGGTGTTGCAACAGTTTGTGAAAATAAATCAACATATTCCTGCACTGCTCAGCAAATTTACAGTAAGATCTTACTAAATATACTAAATACTGTGTAAACCACCAACCTATGATGCAACAAATGATTATTTAAGTTACATTCTGCCTTTAGTTTGATCACTCTAAAGTTTCTTGGTCTTCATGGACAAATAGCATTTAGAGTGCGCAGAGCTCAGGCACAAAATTGATTCCTAAATTAATAAAAATGATTGGCGTTGTTGTAGACTGGACCATAAATCAATAACAATAGATAATACATATACTGTAATTGTTAATAATTTCACTGAACTCCTATTAGAACAAAACAGGCGCTCAACGTCTCACAGTCAGATAAGCAAAGTTGGTGGCGTTAACTAACTCTCTCTCTTTGGTTGCCTAGCAACAACCTGCTGAGTAACTTGTGGTTGCCTAGCAACGACCTGCTGAGTAACAAGCGCAGCAACAGTTTCAGGATTCGTCACAGTGCCTCATATTTTCTTAAAAATGAAAAAAAGGATGGCGCGAAGGGAAAACTGGATAAAACAGGAGCGGTCATGTAATAGTTTGGTAGTTGTTCAGATATTTAAATCATCTGAAATGTTTTAGATATTTCAAATATATGAAAAACATATATTTGAAATATATGTTTCAAATGATCAATACCGACTGATATGAAATGTTTATATCGTGACGCGTTTTTCAGCCGTGTCGTCCTCTCCTATGTTGTAATTTCATCTGGTGATGCTGAACATTTCTTAACAAGACAACAAACTTTACTCAAGTGACCAGAACATGTTGTCTGTTGACCTTTAGGCGGCGACAGTGAGGAGCGCAGCGGCGAGATGCTGTGGTGGCGTGACATGCTGCCCGGTGACGTGGAGCTGCTTCCGGGGCTCCGCCCCCTGCAGCCCCTGCCGCTGGCGCCGATGCCCAGCGTCCGGGTCAAGGCAGACTGGAGGCCGCCCAGCCGAAACTCCAGATCCCTCCTGGCGGCTTCGGCCCGGGTGAGCTCGGCCTCGGTGGCGGCCAGCCGGCCCTGCGCCTCGCTCAGCTGCAGGCCGGACAGAGCGGCGGCATCATGGGCGGCCTGAGCGCGCAGCGACAAGTTCTTGGCTTCGTCCTGGAGCTTCTTCTCGCAGCCGCGGGCGTCCTGCAGCTGAGCCGTCAGCTCTCTCTCACAGCCGCGCCAGCCGGACTCGGACTCCGTCAGACGTCTCTGGGTCAGGGTGAGCTGGCACAGAGCTAAACATGAACACGGCACTGAGAGGACAGAGAGAAGCAGTAAAACACACCGTCCTCACCTCCTTCTTGATGGACTCTCTGGTTGTTTCAGCTTCAGTGAGCTTCTGCTTGAGGGTGAAGACCTCCTTCCCTCGCTCCTCCTCTCTTTGCTCTTCCAGAACCAGACGAGTCTGCAGCTCTGCCACCTCCCTCCCTCTCTGCTCCTTCTCTGCATCTACAACCTTCAGCTGGAGCAAAGAAAACAACATCCCAGAAACTGTGATTTACAGAATATCCTGCAAACTGAATCTTTAAAGCAGACCTTTTATGTAAAAGTTACATTTTGCACATTTTTATAAGTCCATTTGCACATCCGTTGGATTGTGAGTCCAATATTTTTATCTGTAATAACAACAAAGTATTTTCTGTTACAGCCTTGTACCGTATATTGCAAGACTGCGTGGTCAGCAGCAGTTTGTTAGGATTTAAAGTGACAGAAGACTAAAACAGGTCATTCCTTAAAACAGGCAGAACTGACCAGACTAAAATCTAATTATCTAAAAATTATTTTGTGCAAAAAATGTAGTGAACATGTTTTGTAAAGCATATAGACCTATCCTACCCTATTCAAGGAAGCAAAATAAATAACATTTCTGTGATGCAGATCTTCTGACCTGTCTGCGGAGCTCCTGCAGCTCCCGCCGAGCCTCCAGGCGTGACCTTTCGACCTCTCTCAGACAGCTGCGCAGCTCGGTCACTTCCTTCTGAGACGACAACAGGTTCTCCTCCAGCACAGCCAGCCTCTGCTCCTTCTCCTCACACTGTCGCTTCACACTAACACACACACACACACACACATTGAGAAAAAAACACCCTTCCCTCTGTAAACACACCTGTCTCCACTCTCCCACCTGATCCTCTCCGTCTCCGCGCTGCGTAGCGTTCCTCTCAGCTGAGCGTTGGACTGGCTCAGAGCGTCCCTCTCCTTCGTGACGTCGCTGAGGCTTCGCCGCAGCTCCGTCGCCTCCCTCCCGCAGTTCTCCGACGCCTCCTGGGTCTGGCTCAGACGGCGCTCGGCCTCCAGCAGGCTCCGCCTCACCTGGTCTCGGCTCTCCTCCGCCGCTGACAGAGCAACTCTGCACTGCTCCAACTGGAGAAACAACGAACAACGTTCCTTCATCGTCACGACAACCAGTCACCTGTCCGTTGATGCAGGTTTCTCATAGGAGGGTTTAACATTTTTAGCATTTTGCGAAGTCTTGTATTTAAAATATCAAGGAACAATAGTTCTCAAGTACCAAAGCAAAATACGGAAGTATATAAAAATAAAATCTGTAGTGCACAAAAGTACGAATATATCAATAAAGTCTCATTATTCCCAACAGCTATTCCTGCTATGAAACATTTAGTCAGTATCATGGTTTGTTGGTTTGTTTCACCAATTTATCACATTATTAACTTTAAACAACTGTGGTGATTTAAAGATAATAAGTTTTGAGTTTAAAATCTTGCAGGGCTGCAACTAAAGATTATTTTACCACTGAATTATTCTGACAATAAGTCAGTTTAAAAAAATGGGCTAATTTTGAAGAATTATTATTTAACAACTTAAGCTTTTTTGAATGCAATATTAAAAATACATGAAAATGTGAATAACCAAGTAATTGAGTTCCTTAAACATTTCATTGCCTAAAATGCAATAACTGCATTATTTTTGATCGTTTGTAGCAAAGGAAGCATCTGCAATTAAAAATTATTATTATTATTATTATTATTATTATTATTATTATTATTATTATTATTATTATTATTATTATTATTATCATATTGCATTTTATTTGTCAGCACCTTTCAAAACACCCAAGGACACTTTACATTAAAAACACAAATTAAACAGTAAAACAATGTCTATAAACACAAAAAAGACTAACTTGAACAGATGAGTTTTGAGTTGTGATTGATCTGTTGATTATTTTTTGGATTAACTGATTAATAACTGGATGGCAAAAGGTGCTTCATAGACTTTCTTTACAGAATTGGAACAAAGTGAAACTTTTCTACCTGGGTTTTTTTCTGCGTTGCGTCATTTACCTCTTTGAGGGCGACGTCGGCTCGCAGGCGCAGATCAGTGCAGAGTTCCTGCAGACCGTGGAGTTCCCTTTGGTGGGCCGACGTCGCCTCGTCCAGCCCAGAGCGAAGCTCCAACAGCTCACTGGTCAGAGCTCCAACTCTGATCTGAAAATAAAAATTTAAAGAACAGAGTCAGCATATTTTTTAATCTGTGTGCTTTTAGATTGAAACAGCAGTCGGGCTGAAACGATTAATCGGACTGGTTGTGACAAACCAATTAATGAAGTATTTTACTAATTGATTAATCATAAGCTGGACTATATGGACTCCAAAAAAGGCAATTTGCTGAAAGAAGAACAGACTCAGAGCAATAATTCAGCCAAAACTGTAAAACAAATATGAAAATTTGGAAATTAAGATAAAAAAATAAACTTTGTCTGTAAATATGTTCCACCCAAAACTCCTTAGTTTTAGCTTCACCCAGTTTAAATTCTGCAAAAAAAATCTCCTGAGAAGCTAATCAGTTTATCCAAAAATAGTCAACAGATCAGCAACAGATCAGACCTATTGATCTGCAGCAGAAAAGGCCTGAGCCCTTCACATGTTGATGTTAGGAGTCTCACTTAGCTGCAGATGCATTCTCTGCTACAAATGACCAAGTGTTCACAAAAGGAATGATGTGTTGTTGCTTTTTAGGAAAGAAAATGATAATTTTCTGATTTATAAAGGAATTTGTTTATTTAAAAGTTTTAACGTATTTCTAGTGCTGAATAAAAAAAGACTTCGATGAAAAATCTGCAGAATGTACCAATTTTTTAATCCGACTAATCAATGAATCGTAATCAGTTACTAGAACAGGATCCATCACCTGCTCCTGCTCTTTGAGTTGAGCTGCTTCTCTGGCCGTCCGCTCGGCCTCCAGAGCTGCAGCCGACAGCTCCGCCTGCAGACCGGACACTCTGTCACACAACACCGCCTTCTCCGCCTCCTTCAGCGAGAGCGCCTATGGAGGAAGAGTTTCACAGCTCGCTTAGATCAGGCGGACCAACTCGTCTTTATTTTGGGCCACATCGAGATCATTCTCAAGCATTGATTGTGTCAGAACTTATTGACGAAACCCATTAAGAAACTATTAAAATATTAATTAATAGTTGTCTCATTCGATATGCGCTTAAAATTACATATACAATTAACATCATTTATCAGTTCTTTCAGGATTTTACAATTGTTCTTATAATTTTTGCAATAAAAATTAAATATTTAGAAATATTTGCAAGGAATTTTGTAATATTTGTACTCATGTATGACGATAATGTGACTTTTTGTTACATCAATAAACTATAACTTGGCTTCAGGCAGCAGTGTAGATACTGCCACCTGCTGATGAGAATTATCATTACTTAAACCCGTCGATATTGATTATTTTTGCTGAAAATTTGAAATAAACTCACAATTATTCATTAGTGTGAAATAAAGTGGCTATTTCTGTGAAAACTGGTGGGACTGATTGATGTAAGTTAGCAGTAAACAGCTACATTGATTTGATTGATAATATTTAAGCACACAATTGTTATCTTAAAGGTTATATTTACGCACTCCAAAAGAGTTTAGAGGCCCATATAAAGAGCTATGTTGACCCAAATGTGGCCCCCGGGCCTTGAGTTTGACACATGTGACGTAGATGATGAAGAGTGAAGTGAATGTGAGGTTCATGAGCCTCACAGAAGCAGGAGCTGTCAGGTATCTGGATCTGACCTGCTGTTTCTCCGTCTCGGCCTGCAGCAGACCCTGGTCTCGGTCGTGCTGCAGAGCCCTCAGCTCCTCCTGCAGCTCCTCTCTGTCTCTCTTCGCTCTCTGCTGCTGGTCGTCCATCTCCTGCCTGCACCGCCTCAGAGCTGCTTCATGCTCCACCTGCAGGCTGTGACGCACCACTTCCTGCAGCACAAAGGTCAGCAGAACAGACACTGAGAGCCCGTCAGTAGATCATACTTCAAAACCAACATGTTGAAGGGGTTCTCACCTTCTCTGAGACCAGCCTCTCCACCTCCTCCTGATGCTCAGAGGTGGCCTTGCGTAAAGCCTGCTGAGCCTCCAGCTGCGCAGCGCTGAGGGACTGAGTCAGAGTCTGTTTCTCTCTCTCTCCCTGTGCCAGGGCGATCTCACCATCTGAGCGCAACCGCTTCAGCTCAGCTAGAAAACACGTCCAGGAGAGCAACTCAACACACATCCTCACACTGGTTAATCCCTCCAGGATGCTGCGATGTTTTGGTGATTTTTTGCAATAGTAATAAAAGATTTTGTGCCAGAATGTACTGATATTTGAGTATGCATCTAGTGAGCTATTCAAGGTGGTCATCCCTCCAGGATTTCTCGTTTTAAATCAAAATGACTGATTTGGTGGAGCTAATTTCAAACTATTTGCTTGTGCATGATATTAAATATGATTCACAGAATGCTAATCATCCCCTCGGTGACACTTCCCGGCTTTTGTTTCGTTATGGATTCTATCGCAATCAGACAGATCCCGCAACTTTCCTGCCATCTGGGGCCAGATTTGAGACGCACTGTTCAGATGGCGCTCTTTTTAACGAGCTCAGGGTTTGTCTCTGTTATACAGCAGCTGTAATTATATTATTATTGTTCGCCGTTCGATCACATTATATAACTTGGCATCAAGAAAGGTTGAGTGTAGTTGGAGAAAAAAATACTGCCACCAGCAGGTGAGAGTTAGCATCACGTAAACCTGATGTTTTACCACTGATGTGAAAAATTTGCAGTAAACTCACAATTAACATAAAAAAAAATGCGGGTGTCAGTATTTTGCCTGAAATTGATTGAAATAAGAACTGCTTTGATTTGCCAACTTGTAAACTAACACACTCGTTATTTTGAATGAGTGATTTAATTGATATAATATTTAAGGTTCTATTTATCTCTAGAGTATAGATGGCCACATAAAACCCTGTGGCGGACCGGATTTGGACCCCGGGCCTTGAGTTTGACACATGTGCTTTTAAGGTGATTGGTCAGATTTTCATGATTGGTGAAAATGGCAAAGTTTGTGACTGACGACTGAATTTTCATTAACGGTTGCTATAGCTACAATATGGCTGAAAAACATATCACGATATAAATATTTCATATCAGTCAATATTGATAATTATTGATTCTTTTTTTGTTTTAAACATCTGAAATAGAACCAAACTGGCAGCAGGAGCTTTTCTGGTTTTTCCAGTTTTTATTCCACGCTGTTGTTTTCCTTTATTTTTAAGCATTTTTTTTTTTTTTATGTAGAGAAACTTTAAACTGCTGCTTTGACAGTTACTCAACAGACCGTTGCTAGGTAACCAGAGAATGAATGAGTTGCTAGGCAACCAGAGAGTGAGGGAGTTAGTTCTTGTCACTCACTTTGCTTTGAGTGGCTAAACTCTATCCTCTTTCTGCATCTCCCAGAATTCTTTGCAGTTCTGGATCAGAGTTTGGTGAAATCATTGATTATTCTGCATGCCACATGTTATCTGTCAATATTGATCACATGTCTACAGCGATATATATTGTTATTGATTTATTGTCTAATAGTTGCGGTGGCGGCGGACTCGTGTTTCAGCTGTCCGGCTCGTATTCTGCTGTTCTGGGTTTTCACCTGAAGCCGTCTCGCAGCGGGCGCTCAGCGCTTGGTTCTCGGCCTCCAGCTGATCTCTGCCGGACTCGACCTGCGCCAGCTGCTGCTGCGCCTCAAACAGACCCGTTTCCAAGGATTCCCGCTCAGACCTGCAGGGCCAAAGACACAAAGACGTTAAGTATCAAAGCCGAATTATAGATCTGTTTTAGTGGAGATGGTGAAGCTGCAGCTTCAGGGTTTTTACATGATAATGGATCAGTTGTGACCTGAAAGCAGCCAGTTCCTCTGACAGCGCCGAGTTTTCTCTTTCAGACGCCGTCAACTGGACCACCAGAGCCGCTTTGTCCCGGGCCAGCTCCGCCCGACCGCGGCCCGCCTCCTCCAGCGCCGCCTCGTTCTTCTGGCCCTCCCCCTGGGCCAGGCTCAGCTCAGAGCCCAGAGACGAAACCTCGGCGCAAAGCTGCCAACAAACAGGAAGTAAAACCCAGGAAGTAAAGGCCACGAGTTCCTCTGAGTCCAGGAACATCTTCCAGACTTTCTCCAGAATCCTCAGAGTTTTACATCAAATTAAAAACATTAAAATTTAAATGGCAGGCATTTCGATATCTGTCAGGCTTTGAATGTGGAACCAGCAAAAAGCAGAAAGAGGATGAAAGGAAGATGGGATGCAAAGGAAAGTAGGGAAGAAAAGGACGAAAAGATACGAAGAAAATGAAGGAAGAAAAGACATAAAAGAAGGAAAGAAGGAAGGAGGAAATGAAGAAAAGGAAAAAAGATAGCAAGGAAAGAAAGAAGGAAAACTAGAAAAAATACAAAGGAAGGAAGGGAAGATAGAAAGAAAAGGAATAAATTGAAGATGAGAAAGATAGGAAGGAAAGAAGGAAAAACAGGAAGGAAGGAAAGAAAAATAGAGAAAAGATAGGAAGAAAATGAAGGAATAAAAGGAAAGAAAGGAAAACTGGAAAAAAGGAAGGAAGGAAATAAGAGAAAAAAGGAAGGAAGGAAGGAAGGAAGGGAAGAAGGAAGGGA
>CAEFZX010011393.1:0-30058 GCA_903066825.1 Alfaro cultratus
GAGTAAGTAATTACAGACAACATCCTAATGATACCCCACCTGCTACTGACATTATTCATGCTAACATTAGCATTTTGGCTAATTTTAGCTTATAGACTAATATTAACATACTGAATGGTGCAAGTCCATGTTAGTGAACATTCTTGTGATTCTCCACATGCTACTTTGTATTTTTTTAGCATTAATGCTAATTTTTAGCATGAGAACGCTGGGTCCAAACCGACGGGCACACTTTGGCAGGCCCCGGTTAAATTTCTTCAGGAATTTTCTAGTTGTCAATATAATCATACAAAGATGTCTATCAAGAACAAGCCCCTGAACTCAAGGAGTTTAGAAGCAGACATGTCAGCATCTGAACAGCAGGGGGCACTGTGAAGCCAACTTACCCTGAGCATCCAGGGGCTCCTGGAAAAGCGCCGCTCCATCCGCCTGGTCAGGCAGCCTTGCTGCTGGCTGGCCTCTTGATTCCAGCCTTTGGGACCTTCTCCTGCTCCGCTCTCTGTAAATTAGAAGCCCAATCAACCCCAAACTGGCTGCAGCTCCGACAGCGAGTCCGATTAACCCGTTTCTTCCGAGCGAAATGATCATTTCTTCGCATTCGCAGGTCTAGTACCAGCTCTAGCTACTCCTATCGACGGCGGCCCATTATTTTGGCTTTAACAACGTTCAGAGAACTAGAGATCCGACTGTCCGAAACTGGAACCAAACAGCGATAACGGTGACATGTGTTCTACCACCTGACCCGACCTAAGCTCCGTTTAGCAGCTACTCTGGTTCCCGGACCTCGTAGCAGCAAGCGGCCAGTCAGCCCGCATTTTATCCACAATATAACGACCAGAGTTCAGAAAGCAGTTATTAGATGCTTTTCTTTTATTTGTCTTCAGGCAAGATGCTCCAACAGTTGGTAGTAGTGAGTACCTCACGAGCTCCTCCATCCACCATCCAGCACGGTCGAAATTACTTCCGGTTGTGCTTTCAAAAATAAAATAACTTTAAATTTAATAGTACAATGCATTTCCTGTGGATTTCAAAATAGAGGCAGTGAAATTGTAAGTAAACAACACTACCTACCAAGTGCGAGTTTTAGAGGACGAAAATGTTGAAGAGATAAACTTAAGAGATAAGAATCTTATCTTAAATGTGCAGACATTCAGAGAGCAGCCTGTATAACAGACAGGAGGCCTGCATAGATGACAGGGTTAAATGTTTTTCAATGAAGTTGAAGAGTCAGACAAATCTTGGTGCCTTTTCTAATCACATCATTGGTTACCCCATACCTCCTCTTTGGTCCTAATTGAAGCTGCAACACCAAAAAAGCTTACCAATACTAACTTACAGTGCATGGTTCCTGCCTTGCCTGCACACTAAGTTAATGTCTTACTTTTTCCCATTAAATCTTACCACATCAAGAGGATGTACAGCTGCCTTAATTATTAGTCATTATTAATTATCCTCTCAGTTTTGGATTTAACACCAGAAGTAGCATTAATGGCTCCAGCATTAAAGGTAGCAATTCTTTTTTTTTTTCTCCTCCCATGCAAACTTCTGAACTTCCTTTCCTTCAGCTTATACTTGCTCTTTTTGTTTCTTCCCAGTTTCTCTAATTTTCTGATTCTCCCGCTTCACTGCGGGGGTTACTTTTGAAATAACACCTCCCGAGGGGTCAGAAGCGTCCTCTACCTTTGCAAATTTACTCATTTATGTTACCCACAAAAGTTATTGCTTTTCCTATGTGTTAGACAGATACCTTCCTTCCATTATCTTACACATTTAACCATAGTGGGGTCGTGAGGGGTGCTGGTGCCTATCTCCAACTGTCAACGGTCACCCTCTGTAGGTCGCCAATCCATCACAGGGCAACACAGAGACAGACAGGACTAAAAAAAAAAAAAAACATTCATGCACACACCCACACCTAAGGAGAATTTAAAGATCTCATTAAACCTGACAGTTATGTTTTTTGACTGTGGGAGGAAGCTGGAGTATCTGGAGAGAACCCACACATGAACAGGGAAAAGATGCACAGAAGGTCCTGGGAATCAAACCCAGCAGTGCTACCAACTGCACCACTGTGCAGCCTACACAGATTTAAATACTTAAAAAAACACAAACAAAAACATATATTTTCTCTTAATTTTATCATTTTAAGATACCTTTGCTAAAAATAACAAAACAAAGCAAAAAAACAAGATTCAGAAGTGGAAAGTGTATCAAAAATCTTCAGTGTCTTTTCTTGCAAAACAAAAATCACATTTTCCTGTAAGATGTTTTCCCATTTTAAATAATGTACTGTTTCACCTCATATGACCAAAACCTAATCTAGATATTTCCTTCCTGCTCTCACCTTTCTCCATAGACTCTCTCTATCCTTGTTTCTCCACACCACCCCAATTTCTTCATGTGTAACACCTGCTGCAAATCAACTCTCATACCCACAGCCACAACAAGCAGCTAGTTCAGCATGAAGCTGACCTCCATATTAGTGCTGCATACAGTCTCCTTTGTGCTGCTTCTGGTTTTAAAGAGACAGTGATTAACACCCGTTTCATGAGATTCCAGGGGAGATAAACTTGTATGAACATCATAATATGATGTATGATATGATGATGTATCATATCATACATGATGTATGATGTATCATATACATATTTGTGCCTCACATTTTTTGTGAGGCACAAATAATGTGCCTCACAAATCAGCACTAATGTTATGTTTGACAGTTATGAAAACTGGGGAAAGGGAAGGAGCAGTCATGGCACCTTTTCCCAGGTTTATTCATGCACAGGCTGGTGTTATAGAATTTGTTTGGCAAACTCTGAAAGAACTGAACATCTCACCAGTAACAGCAGCTCTGCAACGAAACACTGAAACTGATTATCCTTAAAAATGTCCACATTTTGGTCTAAAGCAGGAGTGTCAAACTCCAGTCCTCAAGGGCCACTGACCTGCAGTTTTTAGATGTGCCACAGGTACAAAACACTGGAATGAAATGGCTTCATTACCTCCTCCTTGTGTAGATAAGATCTCCAGAGCCTTAATGACCTAATTATTCTATTCAGGTGGTGCAGCAGAGGCACATCTAAAAGTTGCAGGACACAGGCCCTCCAGGACTGGAGTTGGACAGCTGTGGTCTAAAAGATTAGAAAAGTATATATGAGCAAAATGTTTCTAAAATGCAGCAGGTGATGTAACCAATAAAAACTCATTTAAACACATGAGGAGTTGAATGTTCTGTCAATCATTCAAAAATTATATCTAAGGTGCAAAGACAAGCATAAGATTTCAAATTTAAATGAGAAAGTGAACTGATAAAAACAGATCTCAGATGAATGCAATACCAAAACTGGATGAGCAAGATATCTGAGCTGATTGTTAACATGTCATCAGTGATATCATTATTTGTTTAGAACCACTAGCACATGTCATGTTTTCTCATTCTACTCTAAGTTTCCTAAGAAGGTAACCTTAAAACACAACAGAACACTGGTTCTGTTTATGTGTGCCTCTGGAAAGCATAACGATGTTCATACACATTTTTGGAGTTCCTTTTCAACCTCAGTATCAATGAAAGCAACATCACACTCTGTTTCTCTTTTTGTTTTGTTTCCACAAAAAGATTAGATGAAATCTGGCCTATCAGGAATGTTAGAGCAGAGTTGGTGTTTTTCAGAGCAGGAAGATTGCTGTGGAGTCAAACTTACTGAATTCATGTCAAATTATGAATGTATGAAGTTAAGTTAAGTAAAGGACCAGATTAATGGAATCAACGATTTATTGTCACATCAGTCAAACATGACAGGCTGCTGAGAGGATTCAGACCAGAAACACATTTAATCCAGTGATGAACAATTAAGTGAGATCATCCTTTTTAATATTCTGAGAGTTTGTGATCCAAAAATTAAACCACAATCTTTTTTAACACAAAATGTAACCCTGCTGGATATGTGTGCAGATAATTTGTTGAAGTTCTGCTTGATGTTAAATCAGAATTAAGTCTTCTTTGGTAAGAGTCCTGAGCATGTCATATCTTGACTGGATAATATTTACTAATATACTTTACTAAGGTCCTCCAAATATAATTGAGAAGGAGGATATTATTATTATTAATGTCATTTTCAGTTGTATACATTTCTGGTTTTATTTTTAATTATGTCAATTTTGGCCCTCCATCCAGGTGACCTTGCACATTTTCTGCAGGATTTAGTTCTAGAGTCTGGCTAGATAATTCCAGAATTTATATTTTACTCTCACAAAGAAAGAATTTTGTTCGTTCGGGTGGAGGTTTAAGCTTAGCACACACATTTTATCCCATGGATGAGAATGTTGAGGCTGATGGGTGAGAAGTGGGGTACACAGTGGCCAGATCACCAGTCCAGAGACACAAAGGTCACACACACACACGCACACACATGCACACACGCACACACACCCACGCACGCACACACACACACACACACATATGCACGCACACACACACGTGCACGCAAGCACACACTTAGGGACACTTTAGAGAAAACAGTTAACCCAACAGTCATATTTGTAGACTGTGGGCAGAAGCCTGAGTACCTAGGCAGGGGTGTCAAACTCCAGTCCTCAAGGGCCAGTGTCCTGCAACTTTTAGATGTGCCTCTGCTGCACCACCTGAATAGAATAATTAGGTCATTGGCAAGATTCTGGAGATCTGATCTACACAAGGAGGTAATGAAGCCTTTTCATTCCAGTGTTTTGTACCTGTGGCACATCTAAAAACTGCAGGACTGCAGCCCTTGAGGACTGGAGTTTGACGTCTGAGTTTGACCTAGAGAGAAACCTCACAGGGAAAACATGGCATCAAAATCATTTGATGAGAACAATTTATGCATAATTATCAGGGATGTTGATATCCAATATTAATATTGCTGTTTAAGATCAATAACCAATAGTTGTTGACATTAAATATATTTTCTGTATTTTCCTGAACTTCAATACTGTGAAACAGATGACCTAACTGCTCACATTGCTTCTCTTCTTCAGTTAAACCCCCACAATCCCATCACATGCGCCAACTAATACCACATACCAAAAAGAAAAGAAAAAAGCAAACCACAGGCGGGTAATGCCTCTCAATACCGTCAAGTTGTGTTAGGAGCCTTCTGGTTGGTGTTAATTATTTTTCAGCCTTTTTCAAAGGAGCGGAAGAAAATAAAGATACAACAGACTCCATGTTGAGAGTAGCTTTCATCATTGTTTATCCTTCGATTCAGTCCAAGTTGTCAAAATGAGTTTTATTTGTTTGACCTGGTTCTAACCTGAATCATGTCAGCGGTTCTCCGCTGTGTTAAAACTTTAAAACTGACATTTCATCGTTTTAAAGTTTTTAGGTTGTGTATACGCTTCCCTTATGCACAACCTACTGTAAATATTCTGCCTCAATCAATTCTGAAAACTTGCATTTTGTGATTATAAGATATTAGATCTGTGTCTGTGACTGATAGACCAAAGAAATCAGAGTAAGAATAGAAAACTTATTTGCTTGAAGAAAGCACACATATGTAATAAGACAAATGAGTAGACAGAAGTCAGTGACTGAGTAATCTCTGCTGAAGAAAGCAACTACAGGAGACAGACCAGACTAAAACCATCTTCAATAAGAAACAAGGTTTTGTGTGTTGCAGAGCAGCAGGTGTAGCTACTGTAGATGATTGGACAAGTTAGATTTTGTGATACAAAAGTTTTTAATCAAGATTTTGGGTGACATTTTCTGATAAAATGTTGCATTTGAAGGGTCATGACACTGGAATCCATGCTGGGTCTGGTCCGGGTCTAGACTGGGTCTGGTCCGGATCTAGACTGGGTCTGGTCCGGGTCTAGGCTGGGTCTGGTCCGGGTCCAGGCCGGGGGCCGGGTGTGGATCTTGGCCCGCCCCTCTGAGGTTTCTCTCCTCCCTCTCCGGTTTATAAAACATTGGAGCATCTCGCACTAAGCGGTGTTAGCCGGACATCGGTGCTCGGTTGGAAGATGGCGGAGAGAAGCGTTCAGAGCCGCTCCAACTGGCCGTGACCGGTGGAGGACAGGAGCTGTGTGTGCTGTCGGTTCCCTGAAGCAACAGGTTGTGGTTCAGCCCAGAAACAGAAGCCTGGAGATGAAGGAGGACTTCAGCGGTTGAGGAGTTGAACATGAGCCGCCACGCAGGTACGGCCGCCTGGCAGACAGGTGCTTTGTATCCGGACACACCGAGGCCCTGACACGGTCCACCGCTTCGTCGTGGATTGTTCCCTCTTGTCCGGAGTTGTTTGCAGTCTGTGGAATGTGCTGCGCCGGTTTCTCTGCTGCTCATAGAACAGGAACGGCTGGAAAGTCGGGTCGGGTTTGGTCGGGTCTGGTCGGGCGTGTTTCCAGTAGAAATCCTAACTTTGCGCCAAACTTTGCAGGCATCCAGACGCCTGTGCAGGACCGCGGCTCCTCTCCACTGCTGCCCTCAGACCATGTGCTGGGTTCTGGAGCTGTCTGGTTCCCTGGTATTTCTGCTTTTCATGTTTTGTTTTTTTTTCTTTACTTTGCCGTTTACTTAAAGTAATCAGAATAAGGTTCATGTAAGCTGATTCTGCAGGTGTTTGTGAAGACTGAGCTGAAGTAAAACCTTCAGTGACAGATGTACCAGTGTTAACTCTGCTGGTTCTCTGCTCTGGTCAGGTGTGTTTGACCAGCATGGCTGCCCTCTCATCATATTCCCAGCGGATGGTCAGGACAGGCTTTTGGAACTCAGCAAAGCAGAAGTTGTGGACTTCATCCATTACTTCCATGCCTTGCTCACGTATGTTGTGTTCAGACTAAACCATGATGGCCGTGGGATTGTGCAGACTGAGCGGTCATGGTGGAATAACAGTTTCCTGTTTTTGTCTGCAGTAAGAAGCAGGAGAAGCAGAGTCTATTGTCTGTGGTTGCAGATCTGAGGCAGGCGTCACCACCAACCACCAGGTTCATCACAGAGACTCTGCTCCTCCTGGAGGTACGTGTTGTCGGTGTGGATCCTGGCTGGGTCTCCACTGGTGTCAGAACATGATTCTCTGCACAATATATTCTTTTTGTAAATGTTGAGCATCTTAATTTAGATGCTCTTAATCTACAGATGGTCATCTCAGTGTTTCTCGTCAAGCTCTCCGATCGACTCCGTAGACATGCCTAGTGTCGACACTTGTGTTTTCAGAGGTTGTTTCATTTGAAGATGCCCAAAAATGTGAAGACTTTAGAACTTTATTTTAAAAGCAGATCTGAGGGATCATGCTTTAGGATTGAAAAATAACAGCAAAACTGTCAGTAAACAGTACAGTTGGGGTTTAGTTGGTGAAACTTGATGTAGACATTTATACGCTGTTGGCAAACGAGACGATTTGTTCCCAGATCTTGTTCTGTAAAGTGTAACGTTGTATTTAACTGGGGGAAAAAAAGTGGTTAAATATATCTTTCCTTTGCTCAAGGTTTTGAAAAACACTCAGTTAAATTAAGTCCAGTGAGTTTTTGGGTGTAAAATGAATTCCAAAATTGATTTAAATCAAATTAAGTGGATTTAACTTTTTTTTTTTTTTTTAAATCTTGTATAGTTATACTATCCCTTGATTTAAATAAGTTGAGGTCCTTTTGAGGTAAAAATGTTTTAAAAATGGACTTAATTTACGGTCCAGGGTAGAGTGTGCGACCAAGAGTTAGAAAGATCTTTGCTTGTGAAAGTCATGTAGTGTCTCCCAGAGCTAGTATGTTTTCTGAACTCTTAAGACTGTTGCACACCTCAGTGAAGAGCTCTGCTGCTACATGAGGAGTGAAGAGAAAACCATCTCTGAATCACTAGATCTTCAATGTAACTATGTTCTGCATTAAGCTAACCACGATCTCCCTGCTCTGACAAATCGCTAACCTTTTCTAATCTTTCATGTTCTAGTCTCATCAGACCATCCACTAACTGTCAGGCTGTAAAACCCAACCTGTCTCCTGTACCTAAATGCTTTTTGGTTGCCATTCTAACATGTCTGCTGATGATGTTGCAGCGTTCCTCTGGAAGTCTCCCTGATGAGACCTTTGCGTCCTACTTTAAGACACGATCCAGTTGGTACATCATGTGATAGTTATAGTAGGACTTAATGCCCAACATTTGACTGTAATCATTTATACTCATTTTATGTAATGTGCAACAGGTTTAAGCTTTGAATCTCATGAAGCCCATATTTCATATATTTCATTGTTCTGGGACGGTAGAGAGGCTCTTCTCAGCTCACTGCAGGTTTAAAGCTTGCGTTGTGTTTTCTACACCCAAGCGTCTTCCTAACTGTATGATTTTTAGCGGTCTGTCAGTAAAGGCATTTGCATTCAGAGATGACATTATTGCACTGCTCAGTGCTACAAAGCTTGTGAGACTGAGGAATGGTTTCAGGATCAAGATGTTTTTTGTTCAATTCACATGATTAGCATCATGTGGCATCTTCAGGCCTCTGAGCCTCTATCTGAACTGCTTAAAAAAAAAGCTGTATTCATTCAGAGCCCTGCTGTCAGCAACAGCTTCACATAGTAAGCTGCTAAAGGAACTGTGTTATTGTGCTAAAGGGATGGTTTCTAATGTGAAGACGATTAGACAAAACCTATATAGCTCTAGACCAGAGCATGAGAGTCCAATAACAAATTAGAAATATGGATGGCGAAAATGGGGAGGATGTTGCTTAGTTGATTGCTACTCTGTTTGAATTTTAACTTTACTTTTCTTTATTCAAAAGATCGCTTTTGTTGTTTCAGGAACTGAAAACAACAGTTCCTGAAACAACAAAAGTTTCAGTAACTTTTGTTGTTACTGAAACAATAGAAGTTGTTTCAGTAACAAAACGATTTCTGTTTTATTACAACAAAACAAAAACAACAGCTGATTGTTTTTCTTGGTTGTATGCTTTAAGGAAAACGATAGACTCCCTATGTAGAGAACCTACGTAAACAGAAGGTGCTTTTCACTCTGCCTCCATACTGGAATTTTTTTCTCTTATATTTATGACGCATCAATGTTTAGGCAAATGATTTTATTTATTCTCACTTTAATTTTAAGAACACACAGCAGAACCAATGTCTATTATATTGTAATCTGAGAACAAAATATAGAGAACAGTATTTCTGAACATACGGTACTAAAACTCTGAATATAAATTATCTATATAAATTAACAATTAATACTTTACTGAAAGACAAGTGAGGCCAAGAAAATCAGGTTTGGCCAAAGTCTGTAGAATCCCAACACATCAGCACAGAGTTCTGTTAAAATGGTCTTTATCTAGAACTGCACAGCATTCTGGGAGATGTAGGCAGAGGAGAAGCTTTAGCTGCTCAACGTTTCATGGTGAGATAAGCAAGATGGGTGGCATCAACTAATTCACTCACCAACTAACTGAAACTTGCTTAAAAACCGGAGTAAGTTTCAGGTTTTGCCACCATTCCTCATAACTGCTCAAAAATAAAATAAAATAAAAATAATGGTGTGGAGTGAAAACCGTGATTAAAACAGGTCATGCCACCAGTTTGGCTGCATTCAGATATTTTAAACAAATCAGTAATTACCAATATCAACAGTTATCTATCAACTGATATGAAATGCATATATCGTGATAAGTTTTTCAGCCATTTTGTCCAGCTCTATTTTTACCCAGTTACCAACGTTTGGCCCTGATGTTTGTAATGTGGCAACTTGATGAAGCTTACCTGAAATTGCGTGTGCTGTAAGTAATCTTAATGTGGAGTAAGATCACAGCTAAAATGTCTTAAACATTCCCTTTGATCCGACTTTATTGCTTAATATTTGGAAACGTGGCCAACATGGACTGAACAACTTGGTTCACTTCCTCTGCTACTGAACTACAGACAATTCTAAAACGACACAGAATACTGACGTCAGTCGTTCAGAAGTACATAAATTGTTAAACCTCCTGGGAAGTTTGTCAGACATTAAGAAATGGCGGACATTTTATTTAAACTCTAAAATGCTTGAATACTGTACGTGAAAGCAAATCAGATAAATATGTCCATTTAGATTCAGTTGTCCAGTTTAGTCTGAGGAACTTGTGTGTTGGTTGGTCAGACCATGTCTCAGGAATCACAAAAACAGATGCACAACAGTCTGACTTTTGCTTGAGAAATATTTCAATATTAAGCAGGCTTTATTTTCTTTTGAAAAAAATTGCTTTTAAATGTCAGTCATGGCACTGTTCCTATTTCATTGTAGGCTAAAGAACATTCGGTGAAATCTGTTATAAAATTGACTTTGTCCTAAAAGCTACATAGTATTCGTTCAGAGTGCATGCTGCCCCATTAGGAGACTGCTGTTGTAAAACAGCTTTGTTATGGAGCAGTTGCCTGTGCCTCAGTTATGCATAAACATTGTGTTTTACACAGTGACTTGGACAACTTGGACTGCTTTACTGCCGTGGATTTTCTTGCAGCCTGAAGTTGTACCTTCAGTAATTAATTCAAACAGTTTGAGCTGCTTTACTCTGGGTGGATCATGTCTATGGTAGTCCATTATGGAATTTTTGTGGTTGGGGGTTGAATGGGATCACATGCTTGGTTATCTCATCAAAATGCCTTGGTGAAATTACTTGAAATGAGTATGATTAAGTGGGAGGTGCAAATATTTTTCCATAAACAAAAAGCTGCTGTGGATAAATGTCAGGTCTAATGGCAGCCTTTGGCTTTTTGAAGCTCTGCATTGACATCGTTTGAAGTGTTAAATTGGGCAATCAAAACGATTTGATATAAAACTTAGGCTAGAAAATGATTTATTCTGATTTTCATCTCCCAAAGTTCCTCTACTGGCCCATTTTGAACAGACTACCCATTGTGGCACTATATTTTGGATTAGACAGAGTTTGTCGTGTGATGTACGGGGAGTTACATGAAGTGATAAACGCTTCACAACCAGGTCGTGATCAGCAGGCATACAGTCGCACAAAGGTTGAACCTGTTTGAAATTCTGGCCGCCTGTCGTATTGGACTCTCACTGGAGCAGCACCATGAGCCAGATACCTGAACCCGTCACTCTGCATGCACCAGTGTGTCTCCTCACTTCTGGCTTTACCTCCTGCTTTGCAGTTCTGAATTCAAGAGTCTGATGTGTCTTAGTCTGTGAATTATTGAACCCTGCCATGGAGGTGTACAGTTTAACATGTATCTGAAACTACTAAAAATATTGTGCAGTGCATGTCTAGCTTTAGTTGTTACTGACAGGAAGGTAAGAAGGCTGGGCAAAATCAACCTGGGAGTAAAACAAAATAAAACTATATCATTTTGTTGTGAAACCTTGATTCAACGACTTGTCTATTGTGGAAGCAAAATTTGATGTCTGAAACGCAAGGTTTGAATTTAATGGTTCAGTGACATAAATTCTAAAAGATACTTCTAATTTATGAACCTTCCTTTTCCAAGGAACACAAGCGAACCGTCCACAGTGTTTACATCATTCAGCCCAAAAGGAAGGATGCAGCAAAGCTCTTGCTAAAGCTCCTGGTCGGGTCAAAGTCCTGTGATGCTTCTTTCAGGGTATGTACAGCGCATCCTGCTGAGGGAAGAGCTGCTTTTAGTTTTGATATCTAACACTACTCTGTCTTTGTCAGAATATCCTCCTGAAAGAAATCCCAGAGCTGTGGAACTCCATCGACCGGAGCCAGCTGCCAGCCTCTCTGGGGGGATACTTTCTGTACTGCCACAGTAGCTGGGTTAGCTTTATGAAGGTAATGATGACCCGCTGAAAGGTCCAAGCCAGGTCCTCTCAGTAGAACTAGTGAAACTTGGAGTACCTAATCATTTTGTCTTTTCACATCAATGTTCCACAATAATTACATAACAATAGAAAAACCTATACAGTGGCTTGCAAAAGTATTCATACCCCTTGAAGTTTCCCAGAATTGTTCTTAAATCAGTTTGGTGATAAAGAGCATTCTGTGTTTAACTCCAAGGTTTTTATTGGTGCGTATATTGCCTTGATGGGTCAGTGTGTGGCGTGTTGGTTACCATGGTGAAGCTTGTTCAGAGACTGTTCATTAACAAGTGAAAGGAGCTGGCCTCAGGCCTGCCTTCAGGCTGCTTATCACGCTGAATAAAAATGAGCTAGCTGATTGGTTACATGTAAACCAATCAGCTAGCTCATTGGCTTACAGGTAACCAATCAGCTTTGTTTCTGTGAATCAGGTTTTGACTTGTAAGCTTAGAAGTATGAAGAACAGTGTTGTGGTACCAACTTTTTTACTATGCATCTGTGATTTTTCCAGCCATGGTGTTGCCATGGTGACATGTTCCTGTGCTGGTCCCTGCAGGAGATTGATGGCTTCGTTCAGGAGTTCCTGTCAGTGGTGCAGCGTTTGCCATCGTGCATCTCCATGCTGCAGGCTCTGTCCAGGCTGCCGCTGCCCTCCAGCTTCAGCCAGCTCCAACACTTCTGCAGCACAAATGAAGCAACGTTCCTGCAGCTTAGGAGGTCAGGCCCTCTCCTTATACTGTCAGGTCACAGAAAGGTGACACTTTACCTGGATCATCTTCTTTAAACATTGAAACTAAATTTGTTCTGATTTTTTTTTTCTTGTTTAACTAAGGTGAGTCAAATGCCCTTTTTCCTGCTGGAAAGAAAACTATAATATTGGTGTAATCATCTCTCTTCAATTCACAGGGGCAAAAAAAGTCAACCATTTTATATAACAGCAGGACATGACAGTCCAACTGAGACTTTTTTTCTTTTCCCAACGTTGGAAAATGACGTCACAATTCTTTACTGTAACTTTGTGTTACAGAAAGGAATTGTAACACAAAGTTACAGGAAAGAGTTGGTTAAAACCTTCAGGGTTTAACTAAAGTGCTGTAGAGTTGTCCAAATCTCAAGGACTCAAAGAAACTTACTCCCACACCAGAATATATCACCAACCAGTTTCCACAAAAACATAAAGTTAAAAAAACTCATACAGATCCTGACTCCTTTGGTTCATCTTTATCCAGACTGAAGTCTTTGGAATCATTTTGGTCTCCTGTGAGCTGAAGCTTCTTTTCTCTGCATTGATATCAACAAGGAAAAGTCTGAAAGGATTTATCCTGATGTTGTTGTTTTTTTTTTGTGTGAAAATGTTGTAAAGAATGAAGCCAGCACATTAACCTAAGTGATACTAATACTGGCAGGATACTATAAATGGTTTTAAAATATTTGCTTCTGGAGGCTCTCAGGGATTTCTGTGCCTCTGCTGATCTCGCACCATGCACACCGACAGACTTCTGGTAGTCTAGGACATGTTAACAGCTTGTTGCATGAACCGGGTCCCACTGAAGATCTTCAGCAGCTGTCAAAAACTAACTTGGTGTTGGTGACTAGCCAATGAGAGCTGGGGACAGAGAAGGGGTCAGGTTTACTTCTGCAGGAGGATAAAAACGTCCCTGAAACCTTTTGTACCTAAAGTCCAAAAGGTGGGGAGACTGGGAGTGTCTGAGACCCTGTCCAATGGACAATGCAAACACCTAGTCTATAAATGTGTGGTCATCGTTTACAGATTTACTGATTTCAATAAAAAAAAAAGTCAAAGTATTGAAAATGCTGCCAATAGCTATGATGGTTTTAACCAAGAACTAAAAGAATCAATCTATGACCAATGTTAAGCTGAACTTTTTTTTTTTTTTTTTTTTTTTTTTTTTTTTTTTTAAAGCAAACTGGTTTCAAAGTTACACCAGTTAGCCAGTTGGAGCCCCGAGATGTTTCACAGAACAGATCAAACACTCAATGTCATTTTAGTATTGGCTCAAAATGTTTGAAATCTGACTTCAGTCACTCCTCCCTCTGGAGCAGCAGTTACTGAGCTGCTGCGCGTGTGTGTGTGTGTGTGTGTGTGTGTGTGTGTGTGTGTGTGTGTGTGTGTGTGTGTGTGTGTGTGTGTGTGTGTGTGCAGGGAGCTGGGCTTGGACGAGCTGCTGAAGCATTGTGAGGCTGTGTGTGAGAAGCTGCGCCACCCTGACAGAGAGCCATGCTACCAGGCCATGGCTGTCACCCCCTTCTTCACACAGACGGCCTTTGACATGCTGCAGAACCACAGCAGGTACACTAGTTTAGAGTTGTTTCCACAGATTGAACTGTTCATGTTCATAGTTCTCCAGATGGATGACTGCTTCTGTGTTTTTTTTTGTTTTTTGTCAGAATCACTGCAGCTGTGGAGAAAGTGGAGCTGCTGTGGCAGCAGGCCTTTGCTAAGGCCCATCTGCAGCTGCAGGTGTTGCAGCTGAGCAACAGCGCTCTGCAGGTGAGTCTGCTTGTTCAGCAGTCTGCTGGCTTTGCTTTCAGAAACGAGCATTGGTAGCCTGTGGTAGTAAAGGTTCATGAGAGCTCTGAAAGCAGAGGCAGTGTCTGGGAAAAGGAGTAGACGTCCAGCAGCAGCATCGCTTTTGGTTGCTGCAGTTCACTTTGGGGAAACGAATGCTCTTCATCACTATTAAGAAGTGTTAAGGGCTAAGTGAATATTACATTATCTTTGAATTTGAAGATATGAAAACAAAGGATAAAATTTGATAATCTGTTAGAAATGAACCATGTTTCTCATTAGGACGTTTGTGTTGACGGCCTTTAACTCATCAGTGTTCAGTCAGTGGTTTAAGTCGGCAGCTCTGCCACCTGTTTCTATTTAGGACCAGACTGTGCTTTGCAGCAGACCTCATGTTGTGCTGATATAAAACTGAACTCGGGATGAAATGTTCAATAACACCAATATTTACATTTTCTGCAAACATGAAGACTAATTCTAGCTTCTAAGGAGATTTTCTTTTCTCAGTGTGACTTTATGCTCTGCTGCACAGGATGATGGTAACCATGGTGAATGTGTTTACAGATTATTGTGAAGATGGAATCTCTTCAAGAGAAGCTCCAGCCGTACAGAATGGAGATAGCGATGGATTCTACAACGGCAGCTTTGCTGCTGTCTGAATTTGAAACCTCTGTTTCCACTCCGGCTATGGTACAGAGCTCTGTCACTTCCTGCTGCCCCAGCAGTAGTGATTCTGTGTGTCTGAGGATCAGGATGTTGTGAGATTATTCCCTCTCCTCTTCCAGGCTCTGATTCGCTGTTCTGAAGATGTGATCCACACGTTAGAGGAGATCTCTCCGGTGAAGTCGTGGCATGAGGAGAGCTGGGCTCTGGAGCTGGAGAGGCAGAAGGAGAACCTTTACTCTGCTGTCCAGGTTGTCATCCAGACACTCAGGACTGTGTCCAGCTACCATCACTACTACAACAAGGCAGGTTGCCATCATGCAAAGACATAGGGTTATAAAGTGTATGTGATTTACAGTATTCACATCCTCTTGGACTAAACAGTTGTCTGGGTATCTGCTGCTGTTGAGTTATGAGGTAAAGATCATGAAACATGTTGGTTCTCATCTTTAAATAATGAATTGTTGTGATTTAGGCCGACAGGTGGTATAGGCTGGTCCTCAGTGACCGCTTCCTCCCAGAGCTCCTCTCAGGAGTTCATGAAGAGCAACAGAGCAACAGTTTGAGGACAATCCCTGCATGGAGGCAAAGACTTTCCACCTTCCTGAGGAAGAATCCTCCTCCAGAAATGGAGGAGCTGCTTCATCTGTCCCGTCTGTCCACTTCCATCCCAGATAATGAGGTGCAACAGGCGAGCAGGCGCCTTTCCCAGAGGTAAACGTCACCATTACACTAGGAGTGTTGCTCAGCGTTTTGATTCTTTATTTTCTTTAAAGCAGCAGCATGATAGTCCACCATAATGCAAACGTGTGCTGTGGTTAAAAAAAAGAAGCTAGTTCCATGTGTAGCAGCTGCTCCTTGGTTTCCCAACTGAATCCTTGATGGGTGATGTACACAAAGGATTTGACTCAAAATGTAAAATGTATTGCTTAAATTACCTCAAATAGAATAAGTAAAATTTTTGGCAGTTACACTGTTCCACAATGGAGACACTGCTCTAAATATCCACAGGGCTACTGCATCAGTTAGTTGTAGTATTAAACTCTCCACAAAAGCTGCAGTCCACCATGTTTGATCACCCACTGAAAATGCATCGTCTTTTTATTTAGGCTTCAAACGTCTGTCACAAACGCAATATAATAATTCAGGTATATTGACTCTTATGCTAAAGAAATGCATTAATTTCTCCACATGCAAATTTGTAAAATGGGTTGCATTGGGTCTTATAGCTATTTTCAATAAAGTGGGGAATATGCTGTGATGAGGCTCGTGTACAAGCTGTTAAAAATACTCATTAACTCCATTTCTGATTTAAAAACTGTGATATTCTAATCCTAATATCATGTTTCGATTAGATAGAAAAGGAAAATTATAATTACCAGAAAAATACCTGAACATCAGTATTATAAAAGCAGGATCTTACTGTTGCCGTTGGCAACATGGTCAATTTGTACTTTGCATAAAAACAAATTAGTTTTGTTAATTATGATTCAATATTTTCTAGATCTACTGAAGGGTTTAATTTATTTGTGAAGAAAACATTCAGACAGCTTTAAGTTCAATTAGTGATTGTTGAAACAAATCTCATCCCCGTCCACTCCCCACTGCTACTCCTTCAGACTAGCAGCAGCAATTAGCAAACACCTGGTGGAACTGCACATCAGCCGAGCTCATTATATGAGCTACTTCTCAGAGCAACATTGGTAGAAATGTTGTTAAAGGATTAATAGAGGAGCCATGTTGGGATGACTTCCTGAAGGTGGAGTTTCAGAAAGAACAGGAGTTTTTAAAGATCAAATATGAATCTCAAGTTCAAAGTCCATTTGTTAAAGTTTTATTTATTTATTTTTTAATAACTGAATCTCATTATAACTTGATTAGTAACTTTAACTTTGATAACAATTGAGGGTAACATAGTGGTGTCATCTGCAAATGTCAGGAATCTGAAGGGCCTTTACTTCTGCTGCTCCAGTCAGGGCTTGTGATACTTCAACATAAGTGAAATCTGCTGTCACAGTGACTTCAACAAGTGTCACTGTGAGAAACAGCGTTCTGTTTCTCACCAACAGCTCAGATAAGTTTAGTTTTCCTGGACCATTCCTCAGCTGTTTCTCTCTTTCAAACGTCAGGTGCATGATTCTGAGGACGCTCCTGATGTCCTCTGGACCAGTGTCAGTGGAGCAGCTTCAGCTCGCCCTTCAGTGGCAATATGAGATGCTGCATGGAAATCTGAACTCTGAACTTTGTCTAAATCATTCGGATGAAGACAAAGGGTCGTCTGAGCGGGACCATGCAGTCTGTGGAAGCGGCCTGGAAGCAGGGAGTCATGCTGCCGCGTTGCTCTCGGCTGCCGCTGTCGGGCCAGCGTCGCTGGATCGGAGCGCCCAGGTGGAGGCTTCAGGAGGAAAAGATGAAGTGGAGAATTTCCAAAAATTATCTAGGATCTCTGATCCTACGACGACTGGAGGACAGCCCAGCATGCAGGAGGAGGGCAGTTTCAGTGCTCCAGAAAGTGAGGTCAGCAGAAAGCTTGGGTCCACTGTCCCAGCAAACTTCTCCAGCGCTAGCATCCAGATTATCCCTAAAGTAGAAGCAGAATCCCTGAACTTGGAGATCATGGTGAAGCGTTCTGCTGCCCCCCCCACCAATCCCTGGCTTAGCTTGCCAGTGGATGATTTGGAAAATTCATACACTGTCACCATTACCCCAAAGCCCACTCCCCAGAAGAAGCCGAGTCACGAGTACAGTGGAGTGGGGGGGCAGAAGGGAGGGTCTTCACAACGCCTCACACACACAAAGGCACTGAGCTGCATGACGCTGCAGCACCCTTGTGAAGATGATCCTGAACTCAGCCCCATCAGTAACGTTCTGTCCAGCACCGTCACTGAAGGGAGAGACCCAGAGGCCCCCACCCTCCTCTGGGACTCCTATGACCTGCATGAGGAAAAACCAGAAGCAGACAGGTAATGTTCTGGACCATGTGGACATAGTAGCATAATTTGAACAAAATTCCTATTCAAGGTTTCCCCCAAAAACCTGCTAAGCCCAGTGGTTGGGCACTAAGGGAGTCATTCATCCAGCGGCTCGTCATATTTTTGAGTTAAATGTTTAAAGTTGGCAGAAAATTTAAAAATATCCCTCGACAATTATGTTAGTGAAAGATTGAAAAATTAATACCTGACCACAAACTAGAAAGTCTTAAAAAAAATGCAAACATTCTAAAAAGACTTAAATAAATAAGCAATGCTTAGTCTGGGGGCACAAGTTAAGCCTGGTGGACCGCCAGGCTTATAATACACTGGGGGAAACCCTGCAATTCCAGTTGGTCACATTTTCAATGTAGACATGTGTGAACTTTGTCGCCCCCTACAGTAGACTAAAAGATCAGCAAAGGCTGTTCCTGTTAGGAGAGAGAGGTTCAAATCCAGAGGGTGACCTGGTGAGGGAGCTGCAGTCTGCTCTCAGATCAACCCTGAGTGTTTGTGTGTGTGTGTGAGGGACAGAGAGAGAGAGATGTCAGACAGACCACACACTGAACTCTATAGATCAGTATTGTTTTAATCACCTTTTCGCTTCAGACATGGATCTCAACATGGTTGCAGAGTGGATCTGCAACGTGACGTATTGTTCTGTTTTCAGCATGATTGATCTGTCATTAACCGACTGGGAGGTGAAGGAGCAAGAGAATCTGAGAGAGGTGGAGAGAATATTAAACCAGGCTGGAGGAATCCTGGAGGTAAGTGATCCAGTTGAAGCTCCAGGGTGCTGAACCACCACACTCTGCTCTGGGTTGGTTCCCAGCCTCTCAGGAGCTCAGATTAGTGTCACAGGTCTCTGTTTTGTAGGAGGAGGAGAATGTTTTGGCTCAAGAAGCCGAGCTGGACGCTCTGCTGCGAGATGGAGAGGAGAAGGCTCTGTGGCCGCAGTGGGGCAGTAACCAGCAGCTGCACCAGGTCTTAACAGAGCACATGTTCACCTTTACTCTGAAATAAAACTCCATCATAACTGAAAATGATATTCCACGTATTTCTGAGATGAGCAACATGCTTTGTGTGTTTTTATCGTCTTTGGTCCATGAGAACTCAGCTCCTTGTTTCACAGTAACTGCTTCAACTCTGAGCTGATTGGTCGGCATGCTTTTTAATGCTGCTGTAACCACACCATTAAACCACTTATATGTTCATGCAAGTTGTCAGACTGTTTTTCTAACGTTTCATATTTCCAGGCCTCCACTGATCTGGCGGACGTTGATGGTGGCCGGCAGCAGCTCAGTCAGACCGACTCTATGACGGACAGTGTCTGTTCAGATGCTGATGATGATTTCTGTTCAGACGAACAGCTGACCGGCGGGCTGGACCTGCTGGGTGAGATGAGGCATGGTCATGTCCTGGATCAGCTGCTCAAAGTCCAGGAGCTGAAGCTCGGCGCAGGCCAGCTGGGTTCAGCTTCCACCTCGCCACATCCACCAGGCCTTCACACAAACGGGGAAGCTTTCTGGTTGCAATTGGGGAAAAGAGAAGGGGAGATTGAGAAGACCTTGGATGAAGCACCTGGTCATGAGGACATGACTCCAGAGTCTGGGAAGTGTTGTGTATCGGATGAGTCTGGAGAGGACGCCGAGCTCCTGTCAGAGACTGAGTGCAACGCTGCAGACGGTGCTGTTGGAGAGAACCCACCGCTGTCGGAGGGTCTTAACGTTGGTGACACTAGTAGAGTTTCTAGTTTTTGTGATTTGAAGGAATCTTTTGTGGATGTCCAACCTCCGATTGTCTGTGGGAAAGAGCTAAATGAAATGCGATTGACCTCTGAACTGATGCCACATGATGGAGAGTTTGATCCAGGCGGAAAACTCCTCCCACTTCCTGTTTCGGAGCCAGAAACTGCTTCACTTCCTGTGAATGGTCGCCCAGCTTTACATGAAAAGGCGTCTGGCCCAGCTCCAGCCCGACCCGCTCATCATCCTCAATTTCATTTAAAGCCTGATGCACCCAGAAGGGTGGCTACAGATTGCAGGAAGGATTTTCTCCATCCCAATGTTAAAGAACACATTAACAACAACAACAATAACCATTTAGCCCATGGAAATGAGGAGACCGTTTCTGAAATGACTAATTCGGAGAAAGCGGATCCCTCCATGATGCCTGCTGGGAAAGATGAGCAGCAAGCAGAAGTAGACTTGCAGCCAGTCCTCCAGATGGCTCCCAGTCAGCCACTGGAGTTTGACCCAGGAGGAGGAGAAGAAGAAGACCATCCTGATGGTGTTCTGAGCTCTGACTCTGTGAGGTTATCAGACCATGTGACACAGAGGGTTCAGACCCAGTTTAGGGAGGATGACATTATCCAGGTATTCCACTTCATGTTTTTCCATCCATCCATTTTCTGTTCACACTTGTCCCTAATGGGGTCAGGAGGTGCTGGTGTTTATCTCCAGCTACGTTCCGGGCGAGAGGCGGGGTCACCCTGGACAGGTCACCAGCCTGTCGCAGGGCAACTTCATGTTTTTATGTTTGTTTTTGTATAAATTAGTTGGTTTAGTACAAGCTCCTGAAACGCATGATGAATTAGTTTGGTTTTCGTACAGAGGGTTATAAACTCTGTTGGGTCTGCTGTTTACAGGTACAGATACAACATGTTGCAACCTGCAGATGACAACCCAAAACTCAGTGGCCCAGAAAATTACAATATTTTTTTTATTGATCTTATCCACTGTTGTGAACATAAATGTTGGTGTTTTGTAAAGTGTGTTCATTTCTATGGACTCAGTTTGTTGGGCTTCTTTTGCCTGAGTTACTGCGTCAGTGCGCCGTGGCATGGAAGTGGTCGCTGTTTCTGCTGAGCCCAGCAGCTACTTTCAGGTCATCTGCCTTGCTGGGCATGGGGCCTCTCATTTTCCTCTTGACATTCCTCCAGACATTCTCTTTGGGGTTAAAGGTCAAGGGTGTTTGCTGACCAATCAAGGACAGGAACACTGGTCATTGAAGCAGCTTTTGGTACATTTGGCAGAGTGTTCAGGTGTCAAGTCCTGCTAGAAAGTAAAACCAACATCTCCATACAGCTGGTCAGCAGAGGGAAGTATGAAGTGCTCCAGACCAGTGCTTCCTAACCCTGGTCTAAAACATGCAGGCACACTGCCCTGCATGTTTTAGAAGTTTCCCTGCTTTAATACTCCTGATTCAGATGATTCCAGGTCAGCAAACACCTGTCAATTGAAATCACCTGGACCGAAGCAAGGAAAGGCCAAAACATGGAGGGTAGTTTGCCTGGAGGACCAGGGTTAGGAAACACAGCTGTAGATCCTTGTAGACGGCTGCATTGACTCAGACTTCAGAAAACCCAGTGGACCAGAACCAGGAGATGTCATGGTGCCCAAACTGTCACTGACTGTGGAAATGTCACTGGACTTAAAGCAGCATGGATTCTGTGCCTCTCCACTCTTCCTCCAGACTTTGGGAACTTAATTTCCATTTGAAATGCAGAATTAACTTTTGTCTGAAAATACGACTGGACCATTGCACACCAGTCTAGTTCCTCTTCTTCTTGCCCCAGGGAAGATGTGTGTGTTGTCTCTGGATCAGGAGTGGATTGACTCAGTGCATGTAGTTCTTGAAGCCTGTGTGTAGGAGACGTCTGGTTGTTCAGAACTCTGTGAACAAGCAGCTTCTTCAGAAGTGACTTTTTGTGTGAAGGGTGCAGATGGGTGCTGGAGATTTGTCCATTCAGCAGTTTTCCCTATGATGATGACCTACTGACCCAGAGTGAGAAACTGTTTAAAGGGTCGGGAACCTTATGCATGTGTTTTGAGTTAATTAGCTGATTAGCATGAGTTTTTAATCTTGACTTTTTTTCTTATTCATTACAAAATTTTTATTTTATATGTACCTGTAGATACTGAAGACATTAAATCATTACATTAAAACCAACATGAACCAGAGGAAAACTGACTGATTTCTGACCTCCAGCTTTCTTTTTTTTTTTCTCTTCTTCTCATGACTGTAGATTACAGATTTCAATGTCCCTGTCGTGCTGGATATGGGATCTGGTTTGATGAAAACAGGATTTGCGAATCAAGACCTGCCAAACATTACATTCCCAACAATAACTGGAGTTCCAAAATATGAGGTGAGATGGGTCGGTCCGTTTGGAGATTTTCAATTGATTAATCTTTTATAGAGATCTGGAATAATTCTGAAGTCCTCCGACTGTTCAGAGGAGATGGATCATAACCCTAATGGGTGTAACTGGATGAGATTTACGTTTAGACTAAAGCAGAGTGTTTGTCTGCTTTAGCAGAGCAGAATGTGGCTCACCATAAAGAATATTAGAACCTGCTCCTCATCAGAACCTTCAGCTGGGTTCCTCACTTTTCACAGGAGTTATGGATTTAAAAGCAAGGGTGAAACGGAAATGATTTTCAGTTCCTTTGGCTGAAAATTATATTTTTGGCCTTTTAAAGAGTTTACAGGTTTTCTTTTGACATATCACCATCTTGATTATCAATATTATAATCTACAATGAGTGAACATTCTTTCTCTTTGCAGGAGATAATGAGTGGGGCTGTGGAGAAGGAGCTCTACATTGGCCATGATGCTCAACACATGAGGGGGGTTCTGACTTTGAATCACCCCATAAAGAATGGGATCATTTGCAACTGGGAAGACATGGAGAAAGTAAGAAAATGTAGAAAGCTTGCCCATGATGGTGACCTACTGACTCAGAGTAAGAGACTCTGAAAATGAATATGCTATTCATATTTCCTCAAGTTACGTTTGCCTGAGGTTTTTCTATAAAGTTAGCATTTGCCTCAATATCCCTGGTCCTGTGTGAAGCCTAAAGCCGCTGTGCGACCTTTGGCAGCAGCTTCTTCCTGCAGGGCTCTGTGCTGTTCACTAAAACCTGGTCGCAGGGCACAGCAGGTCAGCTCAGGGCTTTCTGCTGTGTGCTCAGTGTGTCCTGATGCTATCAATCAACATCTATCAGAACCAGAGTAGAAATGTCTGCAGCAGTTCAATTCCTTACCTGGACTGGAGGGATGAGCTGCTTTCTGCTGTTGAGATCTGCTGGGAGTTTAGGAACGGCTTATACGCCTCTCTGTTCTACGGGTCAGAAAGCTTTATGGAATCCAGAAATTTTTTTTCTCTGGTCATAAAGCTGAAATGATCACCATGTTGTAGTTTGACAATATGAACAATGGCTCCTTGGTTCTTAATGAGGAAGTATTAGATTATATACGTCAACAAAGTCCAACTAATGACTGTTTGGAAACTAGCCTGTGGCTAGAAAACCTATGTTCAAAACACTGTTTCTGTGTTTTCAAAATGGAATGATTAGGTAAATTTCAAATGAGTTTTCTTGACACCCTGAAGCGCTTGTTGTTTGGGGAAGTTGTGTTGTAGGACTCGTACAGCCCAGTCCTTCAGGCTTTTCCTTTTCTTTTAGATCTGGCAGTACACGTTCCAGCAGCTGTGTGTGGACCCTGAGGAACATCCTGTTCTGTTGACTGAAGCAGCCATGAACCCTCTGGAGAACCGGCGGCGCATGGTGGAGATCATGTTTGAGACCTTTGGTGTTCCATTGACGTATGTGGCCATGCAGGCAGTGCTTGCACTGTATGCAGCAGGAAGAACCACTGGTAGGTCCTGCAGCCAGTCACTTGTCTGCACACCTTCTTCAGACAGACTTCTTCCTACTTTTTTTGTAATTGGGGATTTTCCTAAAACCTAGATGTTTCACATTGTAAGTTGCCTAGTTTTGCTGCTAACATGTTGGGCCTGACGACCCGTTTCTAGGTGTGGTGTTTGACTCTGGAGAAGGCGTGAGTCACAGTGTTCCTGTGTTTGAGGGCTACAGTTTGCCTCATGCAGTCCAGCGCTTCCCTTTGGCCGGTCTGGATGTCACGTTGCAGCTTAAAAAGGTTTGCAACACTTTGCTTGGTGCTCTTAAATGTGACCAATTCTGTTAAATTATTTTGATGACGACGTTAAATATCCAGTTCAGTACGAGGCCCTCTGGATCAGTCTGCTTCAGGTCTAGATTTACTCAGTAACTTTTGTCCGGTGCTTTATTAGTTTCATGAGCCAAGGTCTTCATCCCGTCATCCTGCCTTGTTGTGCAGCTTTCAGTCTTCTCCTCTTTTCTGCCTAAAGCTCCTGCAGGAACAGGGCATCTGCATGCGCACAACAGCAGAAGATGAGATTGTGAGGGAGATGAAGGAGAAGTGCTGCTGTGTTGCATTAAATTATGAAGCTGAGCTGAACCTGGGGAGTTCGTCCTGCAGAGAAATGCAGTACACCATGCCGGATGGCCAGATCGTTACCATGAGCGCTGAAAGATTCAGGTAACGATGTACCCGTGACCGATATTTGGAGAGGGAAGCTTCTGAACATGAGCTGGTAAAGAAACTGAGCAGGTCGCCTGTATGGCTACCAGCAGTCTGTAACTGATAGTGGAACTTAAGGATCAAACCAAGCTCTTTATGACAGTCACTTCCTTCAGCACCATTTTATAATTTTTGTGGGACTTCTTGAATGAAGCATCCAATTCATTCAAGAAGTTTTGTTCAAAGGGTTGGTGCAAACCTGTTTTTTTTTTTAGTAGGCAAACTGGGAACTGAAGGTTCTTGAGGAAAGTTTCAGCTTTTATCACAATATACACAGAAGAGTTGTTCTCTCTCCTGTAAGTACAGAAGTGCAGTGATTCTTGACGTCTGTTCCAGGCAGAACCCTTTTGTGTTTTCAGGAATGGGAAGCCTTTATCGTTCTCTCCCACTGTAGCACACCACTTTCATTGAGTTCTGTACTTGAGTTGTGATGACGTATCACATGTCTTTTCTAGAGAGAGCTTTGTTTTTCTCGCGGCTTCAGGTAGAACAAATCTGTTCTTGGTCTGTGTGCTGCCTGAAGACTGACTGTATATGTAGTGACTGGGATAATCTCCAGTTACTGGCCTTAAAGCCTCATCAGGACAAGAGACCAGGGACACCTTTCTTAAAGCTGAACAGTTAGTTAGCTGCTTCTTGTTGGTGCCAATCTGTACAACATAGTTCTGTTAATCTGTATGAACAGACTAAATGTAGCAGATGTCTTTGTTCCAGGTGTAGCTCTAGCTGAGTTTTTATAATGCATGTTTATCAGAATCATTGGGTTAGGAAGTTGTTTTGACATAATTATGCAAAAATAAATAAAATGTATGAATATAAAGAAAAATATAAAATATTTATGCATGTGCAGCACAGCATGTGGATGAAGTGGCTGTTATGCCAGACATTTAACTATTCATCAGTTTAATGGCTGAGGGAAAAACTGTTCTTGTGGTGGGAAGTTCTGGTCCAGATGGACCGTAGTGTCCTGCTGAGGAGAGAAGGTTAACCAGGCTGTGTCCAGGGTGAGAAGGGTCGGCCACAGTCCGACCTGTACAACCGATCACCTTCTCAGCAGTGTGCACATTGCGTTGTGGTCTGTCTGTCTCTGGTTGTGACAGACAACCAGAGACAGTCGGCAACCAGAGACAGTCGGCAACCAGAGACAGTCGGCAACCAGAGACAGTCGGCAACCAGAGACAGTCGGCAACCAGAGACAGTCGCTGGTTGACAGAGACAGTTGACACCGCTATCACCGGTGAAGATGGACTCTGCTGCATAAAACTGCACCATCAGCTCATCTGGCAGTTTTAGTTTCCTCAGCTGCTGTAGGAAGAACATCCTGTGCTGGGCCTTCATGATGAGGAGCTGTTGATCGGCTCCCGTTGAGGTCCTGGTGATGGAAGCAGAACGAGTCCACAATGGAGATGGAACAGTCCCAGAGGACAAGAGTGGATGTTGGGTCTGTGACTTTCCTAAAGTCCATGATTACCGCCACTGTCTGCTGGGTGTTGAGCTTCACCAAGCCACCAGCCAATCCACCTCCGTCCTGTAGGCAGACTCGTCTCTGTCCGAGATTAGGCCGACGAGATACTGCTGATTTGATCAGTTTCACAGACAGATGGCTGGAGGTGCAGCAGATGGCGTACAGGGAGGAGAGCAGAGGTCCTGAGGGGAACCAATGCTCATGGTCCGAGTCTCTAAGATGTTCTGGCCCAGCCACACATACACGGCCTCTTATCCGTCAGGAAGTTGTCGATCCACCTGCCAATGGAGTTGGGAATGTTGAGCGGAGAGAGCTTATGATTGGCTCGAGGTGACTGGTCAGCTGTTCTGTAGAAAAAATATCCAACAGTTCAGTCAAATCTCTTGAATTCTGTTCAGATAAAGTTGATGGTCTCTGACTGGTTTCACTCTGTGACAAATGCCCAACCGTCAACGTCAGGCTGATTTATCCATGTATTCTTTGACTTTCCTAACAAACTTAAAGAATTCCATGCAGAACAATGTGATTGAGCCAATTTCTCTGTTCATCCAGGGCACCTGAGATTCTGTTTAATCCTGAGATGATTGGACGGGATCATCCTGGGTTGCATGAGAGCATCTTCAAGTCAATCCTCAGGTCAGACATTGATCTGCGGCGCAGCTTCCTAGGCAACATTATTCTTTCAGGTATTGATTTTCCTTTTCTTAGTTTCACTGTAAAATGAACTCCTTATACTGCAGTTGTTTTTTTTTTGTTGTTTTTTTTGTTGTTTTTTTTCATAAACGTTTCTGTAAATGTGACCAGTTTTGGGTGATTGCAGGTGGGAATACTCTGCTGCCAGGCTTGCCTGAGCGCCTCCAGGCTGAGGTGAAGAACCTGGTGCCGGCAGACATGAGGGTGAACGTCTCCGTCACCAGCCCCAAAGACAGACGCTTCCTGGTGTGGAGTGGCGGTGCGGTTCTGGCCAACCTGTCCACCTTCAACTCTGCATGGATCAGCAGGGGAGAGTATGAGGAATACGGGCCACAGATTGTCTTCAGGAAGTGTTTCTGAGACCAATGGAATATTACACTTCATAAATGACTTTTAGATGAAATAGAAAATGAACCTGCCATGAGCCATTAGGAGTCATTTTAAGTATATATCTTTATGCGTGTGTCATTTTGACTTTGGCCATCATTGTAAATTCTGAGCTATAAGTTTTTTGCTTAATGCCAGCCTGTGTGTGTAGTGTTTTTTTTGTTTTTTTTTCTAGAGCTGCTGTGTGCTTAAAGCTTACTTATTTACCATAATGGCCATAAGTAAAAGTTTTTTTAAATGTCTTATATTTTTCAGTTGCGTCCTAAGAACGTAGGTGACTGTCAGTTTATGGTTGAGGAAGAGGAACTGAAGCTGGCCACTGACTATGGCAGAAGTCTCATTAATGAGGAAAACCTCAGGATTCCGACTCCTAACAGTTTTTATTAAAAGAATCATTTAAAGTCGATGAAATATTTTGTGTGTAAGATTGGGGGAAGATTGCAGAGCTGCCTTTTGCTTCAGCTTGCAGTTTAGAAATGTTCCAGCTGTCCGTTGAAAATGTGTTGAAATGCTGTGGAATGTGCAGATGTTCCAGATGAAAACAGTAGATCCCAGTGAGTGCTGCGTTGTAAGTTGGAGAAATGAAGCGGAGCTGACTCGATTACAGCTGGTTTGTAATGAGGGCCAGGTGTTGGAGAGGTTATACTGTACAAAATGCTGTGGGATGGTTAGTTATCCAAACCCAAAAGAGTTTCTTTTCTTTAGTTTAAGCTCTGTGTCTTGATACTAAATATTTTAAATAATTTTGACATTGTCATTTTGCATGAGTTTCTGCATGTTTGAGTGTTTATGTAAAGTGTCTTCAGAGGTTTGGCTTTTCCATGTTGCCTACTGTTCCAGCAGTAGGACGCAGTCTCACCATGACCTCACCGTGACCTTACTGTGACCTCACCGTGAGCTGTTTTAAAGGAACCTGTGAAACTGTTTAGCCTGTTTTATGGCTACTTGACAACTAATAGATGTACTGTAGCGAACTGAACTAAGTTGAGCAATTTGTCACCCCAGTCTTGTTTGTCTTTTCTTTTTTTTAAATAAATACTTTATTCATATTCTGTTTGATCCATTTTATTATGACTAGGTTAATACACAATTAAGCAGATCCTTAATTTAAATATTAAAGTACATTCATGTTTTATGGAGTTCAGTATTGTAAAAGATTTGTAAAGAAAATTCAAGGCCCTTTGTTTTGTGTTACCATCTTTCTCTTTTCTCTCTCTCGGACCTTCTTCCCTGACCAGCCTCTTCTTGAGAAAAGAGTGTCCTCAGTCAGGTTTTTTCAGATTTGCTGTAATACAGTCTGCTGCAAAAGACCTTTCCTGCCATCACCATCTTCTCTTTAAAGAATCAGATGTTAAAGATGTTAAATCAGATGTTAAAGATGTTTTCCACAGCAACAGAACCTTCTCTTGGATCAAGCTGAGATTGAAGAGATGTTGCAGAATCCCACAGAGCTGCTCTGGCCTGCAGGACTTTGGTGCTGACACCATCTGGACCTGCAGCTGTGTTCCAGCTCATTCTCTCCAGATGCCTCTTAGTTTGACATCTACATATTGAAAAGTGGGAGACAAAGAGAACAGCAGCATTCCCTAGTTTGGTTGAAGACAAACTTAAGAGTCCATGACTAAGATGGAAGATAGAAAAACAGAGGTTTGACAGGAAAGCTCTGGGTGAGAGGATTGGATTTCTGTTTGTCTGGGGACAGGAGAGAAGGAGGAGGATGATAGATTTGCTCCTGAACTGAAGAATTCCATCTATCTGATCCTCCTCTCGCTTGACGTTTGTGATCTTCTTCATCCCTGACCACACGTCTTTGATATTTTTCTCTTTGCAGTTTTTTCTCCAGCTTCTTCCTGGACAACTCCTTGACTTTGAGCTGTTTCTGTATACTCCTCAATAACTCCTTGGGTTTGCTGAAGTCCACAGTCAGAGCAGACCACTTCGCATTCCTTGTGCTGGCAACTTAGATAAATGTTTACAATGTTTTGTGACCTTTGATTAAAACATGAAAGTTAAAACACTTTTTATTTCTATATTGCACATGTTTTTCATAGCCTGTTTGACTTTTAAACGATTAGAATAAAGATATTCTTTATTATTTGTCAATGAGAACATCCAGGCATGAGCAAAGTGGCAGGCAAATGGAAAAACGATCAAATGATAATGTAAACTATTTTTTTGTAATATTGTCTATAAATACCTAGACTTTTGCCCTTACGTTTTTTGACAGGGTCTTCAACATTAAGAAAACAAAGTAAAATGACTGCTGTTCCATGTTTTTGATGCGCCTTTGTTCAACAGCGTCCTCTAGTGGACAACGTTATATTTCATTGTTACCATAGCAGCCGGTTCTAAACACTGTAGTATCCGCTTTTAACAGCAGAAATGTTTCGGGCTCGGACAGAAAGAGTGATTAAAACCATCATTTGTGAAATAGTGGAGGAGTGTGTGAAGAGGGGTCACTCGTTTTCTGAGACGCTGGTGGGATTCATGGTAAGGAACCCAGAGCCTCCAGCTGATCGCTCTGCATAACGGCTGCAAGTCTTTATTTCAACCAGCTTTCGTTATGGAGACCATCACAGAACATTGGATTTCATAAGATATGTGCGCTGATACCCAGAATGTATTTGTTGTGTTTGTGTTCAGGTGAAAGCTGTGGTGTTGAATCCAACTAACGGTTTTGATGTCGATCACACGCTGTCAGAAGAAGACGTCCAAAGACTCAAACAGGTATTTATGACGGTGCAGCTCACTGCAGGCCAACCAGGCTCCAGACACCACAACATGCTGCTTTAAATGGCTAACTTTTATTAACTGTTCTTCTTCACATACATCTAAATAAAATGGCTTATTTGCATTTTAGAAGGGATACAATCTGCTTAAAATCTTTAAAACCCACAGAGTTTGCATGGCAACAGATTTTCTGGCACCTAAAAAATACTGGAGGGCCTACAGTCAGTTTGTAGTACAACTATAACTAGAAAATTCCTGAAGAAATTTAACCGGGGCCTGCCAAAGGTTTGGACCCAGCGTTCGAATGCTAAAAATTAGCATCAATGCTAAGCTTAGCTAAATGGTAGTCAATAGCCTGTGGAGAGTCACAAGAATGTTCACTAACATGGACTTGCACCATTCAGTATGTTAATATTAGTCTATAAGCTAAAATTAGCCAAAATGCTAATGTTAGCA